>JZLH01S0194729.1:37045-51620 GCA_001188425.1 Eucidaris tribuloides | reverse complement strand
TTTTGTGATTCATGATCATTGTTTCAAACATGGGTCCCTCACACTCACATACTAGCATTTATGCCACCCATCCATCCATTCATACATCCACCACCCATTCACCCAGTCCATCCATCACCCCATCTATCAATCCACCATTCATACATCCACTCACTCCATCCAGCATTTATCTACCCATCCATCCATCCATCATACATCCACCACCCATTCATCCATTCACTCCATCCACCCATCTATCAATCCATCCATTCATACATCCACTCACTCATCATGCCCTTTATCCACCATCCATCCATTCAACATCCACCCACCATTCAACCATCCATCCATCCACCCATCTATCATATCCAGCCATCATACATCCACTCATCCATCCAGCATTTATCCACCCATCCATCCATTCATCTATCCACCACCCATTCATCCATCCATCCATCCATCAATCCATCCATTCATACATCCACCCACCCATCCATCCATCATCCACTCATCCATCCATCCATTCATACATCCACCCACCTATCCATCCATCCATTTCATACAATCCACCACGCCTATCCAT
The DNA here is from genome assembly GCA_001188425.1 of Eucidaris tribuloides. Lineage (NCBI taxonomy): Eukaryota > Metazoa > Echinodermata > Echinoidea > Cidaroida > Cidaridae > Eucidaris > Eucidaris tribuloides. The sequence goes on along the minus strand of JZLH01S0194729.1, from coordinate 51,058 downwards.
CCATCCATCCATCAAATCCAACCATCCCACCAGCCATTAATCCATCATCCACCAATCAAACAAGACCACGTGTCTGTAAAACAGTTTCTTTTACCTGAACATTTGGGTTATTAATCTCGCGATACATGTTCATGACCTCAAACACGATTCCCTCACTCACTCACTCCATCCACCCATCCATCCAACCTTCCATCCATACCACACCCACCCATCTATCCATCCAATTCATCCATCCATCCATCCATCAATCAAACCATATGTCTGTAAGACATAATTTCTTTACCTGAACAATGGGTTATGTCTGTAAGAATAATTTCTTTACCTGAACAACGGGTTATTAATCTCACGATTCAGATGATCATGGCCTCAAACATGGTCCCTCCGTTGACGACGAATTCTATCATTCGGTGGAATGACTTGAAGACAGCCTGGACAGTGAATGTGGACAAAACAAAAAAAAACACCCCTGCTTGTTACGCACTAAACACCCCTTCTCCTTTTCAGCAAATCAGTCTAGCAGGATGTTGAAAAGAAAATTTCCAGGGAAAAAGTGGAAGGTTTCATTCTAGTGGTACACGTCACCGTAATATTTAGACCCACTATGCTTGCCCCAGCAATGTACTGTATACACTGAATATTTTGCGATGGTTAATATTTGCAATTTCTGTGAGTAAACAAACATCAAATTGTTCACCTTCTTGATATTATGTACAAAGTGAATGCAAATGCAATAAAATGTGGAAAAAACACTTTGTGAAATCCCTATTTTGAAGCAAAGACACCAAATAATTTATGCAAATATATTGGCGTTATACAGTAGAAAAACGTAAAAAATGCAAGAAAAGTTCTATAAAACACAAAAATAAACTATCACTTCATAAATGGGCAACCAACAGTAATTCTACTGTATAGTTTCTATTTTTTCATTATCCCAAAACTAGAAATTTAGTTTAAAACTACAATCACAAAGGCAAAAAACGGAGCACAAACAAAAATTTTCCCAGTGCATCATGTTAGTATTTTACAATGCCTGTATTTACTTCAAAACACAGTTCTTTAGACATCAATGTAAGAATAAACTAAAAAAAAAGTAATTTCCAATTGTGAGCATTTTTTACTCATATTTTTGTTAATGAATCAATAAAATTAATCATCATCCAATATCCTTGTATGACCAAAAATAGAAGCAATATGAGTTAAAATGGTTAAATCTCCTGATTTGCTGTATAAAGGATTGTTGTGGTCGTTTGTATTCATTAAAATCGTCGGAGTACTACATCAAAAACATATTAACTGATGAAAAACTTACATAAATCTTGTCAGAGAAAAAATATGATTAATTAATTCTCTAAAAACATGTTTTCCTTGCTTTGTGTCAGAGATATACCTCTTTTTCACCTCTTGATATCTCAAAATTGTATTTACTATGCATATTCTTAAGGATATCAATTGTTCACATGTGAATGACAACAAAACTCCAGTTATTATTCCTTTTTAATGACATGAACTGAAAATGGAGATCAGAAAATGCTTCCTTTTTTGTCTGCGACTAAATATCGACTTAAAAATACACACTAGCTTTCCCAGGACAACTGGTACACATTTTGAATAATGTTCATTTCTCTAATTTTATAACTTCGTTTGTAGCAAAATAAAACAAGAAATCTAAAAAATATCACTTATTTACTCTTGCAGTGAGTGAGTCAAGATAAAAATTCTCTGCTTTTTAATATTTTGAAGGAATGTAACATATTAAATAAGTTCATCAGATCTACTAAAGTCATTTCAGTGGAGACGAGTCTTAAAAAATAAAAAAAAAACAAGGAGCTATAAAGTATAGGAGACCACACACATTTTTTATGTGTAAATTTGATGATATTGACAAAAATATATATCACAGCAATACGTACCTCACACGGAAGAATAACTCAACATCCATGATTTTTTCTTCCGCATTTCATGCTACTTAAAAATCACAACCAACTTTGCCTAACACTGAACTAAACCACATATTTCATCAAACTACACACATTTGTTGTGCCTAAAACCTCAAAATCATTTCGCAGTTCATGGTTAAGAGTCTATCAATCATTCTGTTTTCCTTTTGACACACATATTGGCAGGAAAGTATATACAACACTGTACTGGTATTCTTACTTCAAGCCTGTAGTTAAAAATTTCATACTACCCACTCTAATATTTTAACGGCAAACAATAGAAAACTTTGAACAAAAATGAACTGACAATTTGATTTGAACTAAATTTGATTTGTTGAGACTGACTATGCTGCCTCCTAAGAGGACAGCAAAGATTTTTAAATGTCAACTGAAAATGCAAAGCATTTTTTGTCCAAGCAAAACAAAAAAGACAGGGAGTATGGGCAATTGTTTTTTGTGATTCATGATCATGGTTTCAAACATGGGTCCCTCACTCACTCCATCCAGCATTTATCCACCCATCCATCCATTCATACATCCACCCACCCATTCACCCATCCATCTATCCACCCATCTATCAATCCATCCATTCATATATCTACTCACTCCATCCAGCATTTATCTACCCATCCATCCATCCATTCATACATCCACCCACCCATTCATCCATCCATCCATCCACCCATCTATCAATCCATCCATTCATACATCCACTCACTCCATCACGCCATTTATCCACCCATCCATCCATTCATACATCCACCCACCCATTCATCCATCCATCCATCCACCCATCTATCAATCCAGCCATTCATACATCCACTCACTCCATCCAGCATTTATCCACCCATCCATCCATTAATCTATCCACCCACCCATTCATCCATCCATCCATCCATCAATCCATCCATTCATACATCCACCCACCCATCCATCCATCCATCCACTCATCCATCCATCCATTCATACATCCACCACCTATCCATCCATCCATTCATACATCCACCCACCCATCCATCCATCCATCCATCAATCCAACCATCCACCCAGCCATTAATCCATCCATCCACCAATCAAACAAGCCACGTGTCTGTAAAACATCTTTTCTTTACCTGAACATTGGGTTATTAATCTCGCGATACATGATCATGACCTCAAACACGATTCCCTCACTCACTCACTCCATCCACCCATCCATCCAACCTTCCATCCATCCACCCACCCACCCATCTATCCATCCATTCATCCATCCACCCATCCATCAATCAAACCATATGTCTGTAAGACATAATTTCTTTACCTGAACAATGGGTTATGTCTGTAAGACATAATTTCTTTACCTGAACAACGGGTTATTAATCTCACGATTCATGATCATGGCCTCAAACATGGGTCCCTCGTTGACGACGAATTCTATCATTCGGTGGATGACTTGAAGCAGCGGCCTGGACAGTGAATGTGGACAAAACAAAAAAAAACACCCCTGCTTGTTACGCTAAACACCCCTTCCCTCCTTTTCAGCAAATCAGTTTCTAGCAGGATTGTGAAAAGAAATTTCCAGGGAAAAAGTGGAAGGTTTCATTCTAGGCTGTACACTGTCACCGTAATATTTAGACCCACTAAGCTTGCCAAGCAATGTACTGTATACACTGAATATTTTGCGATGGTTTAATTTTGCAAATTTCGTGAGTAAACAAACATCAAATTGTTCACTTTCTGATATTCATGTACAAAGTGAATGCAAATGCAATAAAATTGTGGAAATAAACACTTGTGAATTCCCTATTTTGAAGCAAAGACACCAAAATATATGTATGCAAAATATATGGCGTATACAGTAGAAAAAAGTAAAAAATGCAAGAAAAGTTTATAACACAAAAATAAACTATCACTTCATAAAGGTCAACCAAAGTAATTCTACTGTAGTTTCTATTTTTTCATTAGTCCCAAAACTAGAAATTTAGTTTAAAACTACAATACAAAGGCAAAAAACGGAGCACAAACAAAAATTTTCCCAGTGCATCATGTTAGTATCTTACAATGCCTGTATTTACTTCAAAACACAGTTCTTTAGACATCAATGTAAGAATAAAGCTAAAAAAAAGTAATTTCCAATTGTGAGCATTTTTACTCATATTTTTGTTAATGAATCAATAAACATTAATCATCATCGCAATATCCTTGTATGACCAAAAATAGAAGCAATATTGAGTAAAATGGCTTAAATCTCCTGATTTGCTGTATAAAGGATTTGTGTGGTCGTTTGTACTGTCATTAAAATCTGTCGGAGTAACATCAAAAACATATTAACTGATGAAAAACTTAACATAAACTTTGTCAGAGAAAAAAAAATATGATTAATTAATTTCTCTAAAAACATGTTTTCCTTGCTTTGTGTCAGAGATATACCTCTTTTTCACCTTTGATATCTCAAAATGTATTTACTATGCATATTCTTAAGGATAATCATTGTTCACATTTGAATGACAACAAAACTCCAGTAGTTTATTCCCTTTTTAATGACCATGAACTGAAAATGGAGATCAGAAATGCTTCCTTTTTTGTCTGGACTAAATATCGACTAAGAAATACACACTAGCTTCCCAGGACAACTGGTACACATTTTGAATAATGTTCATTTTCTCTAATTTTATAACTTCTTTTGTAGCAAAATAAACAAGAATATCATAAAAATATCACTTATTTACTTCTTGCAGTGAGTCAAGATAAAAATTCTCTGCTTTTTAATATTTTGAAGGAATGTAACATGAATTAAATAAGTTCATCAGATCTAAAGTCATTTCAGGAAGACAGTCTTAAAAAATAAAAAAAAACAAGGACCTATAAAGTATAGGAGACCACACACATTTTTTATGTGTAATTTGATGAATATGACAAAAATATATATTCACAGCATACGTACCTCACACGGAAGAATAACTCAATCCATCCCATGGATTTTTCTTCGCATTTCATGCTACTTAAAAATCACAACCAACTTGCTAAACCTGAACTAAACCACATATTTCATCAAACTACACACATTTGTTGTGCCTAAAACCTCAAAATCATTCGCAGTTCATGGGTTAAGAGTCTATCAATCATTCTGTTTCACTTTTGACAACACATATTGCAGGTAAAGTATATATCAAACCATGTACTGGTATTCTTACTTCAAGCCTGTAGTTAAAAATTTCATACTACCACTCTAATATTTTAAGGGCAAACAATAGAAAACTTGAACAAAAATGAACTGACAATTTGATTTTGAACATAAATTTGATTTGTTGAGATGCTGACTATGCTGCCTCTTAAGAGACAGCAAAGAATTTTTAAATGTCAACTGAAAATGCAAAGCATTGTTTTGTCAAGCAAAACAAAAAGACAGGGAGTATGCATGGTTTTGGATATCTAGCTTTAACACTTTGTATGCTGACGGCACATCGGCTCACCCACACCAGTTTGCCGAGAAGACAATCATCTCCATACATCTTAATTCCAAATTTAAACATCACAGAATTCGTAATTATTTTTATTGAATTGAAGAAACATTGATTAAACTAGATGTATGATAAAGATCTTTGTCAGTAACATATTTTTTGGGGTGAAAATCATACTTTTTTGGAAGGTTATAATTAAAATAAGCAAACAATCCAGTTGCAGTCCAGCCAAAGTGTTAAAGAAATGATTTTAGCTGTTGGAAGTTGTGACATTTAGACCCGCGGCTGTACAACATTCCAAAATGCGAAGTTGGTTGTGATTTTCCCCACTGCCTTAATTGGTTTAAAAAATAGCTCCTCACAGAAAAAAACTTTAAAAATGAATAAAAGATAAATAAAATAAAAATAAGAGAACTGTTGATATGCCCTGTAGTTTTATACAAATAATAACACGAGCAGAACAAAAAAAAATCTGCAGATAATCCGGCTGATGCCCTGTTGTTTGCAGTACCTTTCGGTCGGGATAACCACTTTTACAACTGCTTCTTTTAAGGTCTGGTTGGAAGAGATGATCGAGAAAGGAAGGAACGAACCAAGAGTCGAAACAAGAACAGGAAAAGCGTCAGTAAAATGCACCGAAATAATAACAAAAATTATTCAGCAAAAATGTCTCTCCTAACGATATATTACACAATCATATCATTTCACAGTAAGACCACATTTTTGTTTTGATATGTTTAACAATATCTAACGATAGTTACCTAATGATCTGAAAAAACTGTTGGTAAAATACACCAAAAAAATCAGAATGATTGAGCAAAATGTCGCTCCTAAGATATATTACAGAATCATATTCACAGTAAGACGTTTGTTTTGATATGTATTAGCAATAACTGGCAAATGATTTGAAACAACACACTGCAAAAATAAAATTGATAAAATTTGGAAAATTATCTGTGGTTTATTGTATCTACATTTACTTCTTGAAACATACATTTCCTAATGTACACATTCAAAACATTAGTTTGTAAATACAACTTTATAAAAATGCTTATACGGTGGTATTATGCAAAAGCAATTAGGCAAGGGGACAACTTTATAATTTACTCAGGTAATAAATGATGAATCTCAATGTTGAAATGAATAATACATAAAGTTATTATTTTTTCAGAATAATTTTTTTTTGCAAAGCAACCAATCTACATAAATATTACTTCCAAATGATAAGGCCGTTAACTTGATTCTCTCTCTAAATCATTACAATTCCAATAATCCCGACAAATACACAAACAAAATATTTGTGAATATTCTGAGTATGAACACTGGATTGATTCCTAATCAACCAAGGACATTGCTTCCCTATGAATTATGACTTGATCAAATGACATGCTATAATCTTCAAGCTACTGCACAAATAATAACAAAAACGTGACTGTTCCGTTTCAGTTGACAGCTTGACATGACAACACACTAGTCTCAATTAGATGTGGTATTAAATGCCATCATGTAGTTTGGCTGGCATTGCTTATGTGAATACATCTTGAAACTGACATCTTAATTTCTTAAAGTAAATTCCTACAAATTTCAGGACTGAATTTGAAAACAAATCAGTGCTGAGACGGTTGATAACAACAAATCTATTGCTGAATGATTTCTTATTTGTCTCAACACTGTACCTGATATAAAAAAAAGCAATATAATAAAGAAAAGTATACAGTAAAAATGGAACAAAAAAAAAAACAACCAACCAATCAAAATGTACAATAAATGTCAACTATGTATCACCTCTTTCAGATCCTCCTCCTCTTCTGGACAGAGTGGTATGCCCGGCGGTGGCAGCTTGGGGATTTCCCTTTTGGAGCTCTTCTTCAGCTGAGCATTGAAGGGCAGACCGGAAGGGGGCGGGGGCATGGTGAGTTCCATCATGGCCTTGGGGATGTAGACGGGGTGGGGTGGGATGACCACGGCTTTGCCCCAGCCCAGCTTCATCTCATAACCCATGATTTCTTTGCCTGAGAGTGTCAGCATCGGTGCAGTGGTCAAGCGTGAAAAGTGAAAAATGAGGACGATAGTAAAAACAGGGCTGGACACTAGCACTTGCTCGCTTGTCCAGGGCAAGTAAAATTTCATGTTGGGCAAGGGAGAGACCAAAATATCAAAATTTACCATACCGATTGGCGCAAACAAAATTTTGATTCTCAAATGAGGAAAAAAAAACTTAATAAGTTTTATCATTATTTTGTTCATTCTACTTCTTTTTCTGTGTTTGATTTGGAAGTCTGAGTGAAATCAAATATTAAAGTGTGTGTCATGTGCATGTACAGTACACTATGCCTGTCCATTTCATGTGTCATTTTTTGTGCAGAATTGTGGTAAAATTTTAAGACTTTCTAAATTCATAAACCACACCTTTTGCAACTACAGAATTCAAGTAACAAACTTCCAACACCATAACAAGTCATGCATAGTCAAAATTAGTGAGAAATAATGATTTTTTATATTTTTTCTATTAGCTCCTATTTTTGGGCAAGTAAATTTTTCTTTCAGGCAAATAAAAGTCTGAAAGTGATCATTTTACTTTAAAGTTAGTGTGGAACCTGTCAAAAAGATGGTCAGAATGCCCACACACTTATCTGTTTACATATGATCCCGAAATTTGAACATTGACTGAAATGATTTAATCAATTTCAAAATCTGAAAAGTTGTTGTTGTTTTCTGACAGGTTTCTTTTACAGAGGTGCAAAATGTACTGTATACCTAGGCCATTTCAGCAAATTTCATTTTTGTTTTGTCAGCAGGCAATATTTTCGAGAAAACTTATTATTTCTGCTTGAAAGACACTTATAAGGTGAATTATCAGATTCTTCTCACAGTATGAATATCTATAATCTCTTAAAATTGTGCCACATTTCCATGAATGTAGAAATCATTTACCTATCTATAAATGCAATGCAAGCAGTTTTGATTATTCCTGCTTGTACCACAGGCCTGAAACGAACACCAACAATATAACCATCAAACTATAATTTGGCTTCAAACTTACTGATGCAAGAAGTGGTACAGAATGGCAGGGCATCTCTTTTGCATGTAATACACTGGTACATAGAAGAAAATACCATCTTGGAACCATTATCAAGGTATTGGAGCTAGAAACTCAGTTTTGGGGGAAATGTAGTGACCATTAGATTTAATTTGAATTATTGACAAAACTCCTTTTTTTGGTAAATTCATCAAAATTCTAGGTAATTACTAATCTTTAGATTTCAAATACATGTCCTGCATAAATAGCCTCGGGGAATGAGTGATGTTTTGCTGTGCTGCGGTTGGGGTACAAATGAGATTCACTGCCTATAATTGAGCAATTCCTGCAATGATATCCATACCGTTAAGGGCTCGCATAGACCTCTCGGCATCTTTTCTATTCATGAAAGCAACAAAGCCGCAGTTCCTATTCCGTTGTCTCTCCACCTCCGTCCTCGGCCACATGATCTTCACGCTGGCCAGCGGGCCATACTTGACAAACTCTTGACACAGCATCTCCTCGTTCATCTGAAACACACACACACACAGAGTATCAAAAAATTATACATTAATGTGAACATGGAATATTTGCGGTGTGGAAATTTTCGCGCATTTCGTGCTTGCCGATGCAAGCGCAAAAATAGAAACACATGAATATTCTTTTTTGTTGTTTCTGTTTGGTGTAGTTTGGACTTGGTTTGGCCAGTGTGTGTATGCCTGGCGAGTTACTGAGGTAGCGTTGTGCCTCCTGTTATTGCTTTCCCCACTTCAGCTGTCTGCGAAATTAAAAACATGCTAAACTTCACCAAACTCTGCCAGCGCAGAAAATTAATCGCGCGAAAATATCCACTTTTACAGTATGCCATACTTGACAAACCCTTGACAAAGCATCTCCTCATTCATCTAAAACACACACAAAAAGGGGAATCAGAAAATTACAAATTATGCAAAAGATTACGAATATGAGCTCTTCACATATGATGCACCACACACTACGCTGGGGTACCGTTTTAACCCGAGGTATTGAGTTGTGTAGCACCATCTCGTGTCCATTAGAAGAATAGTTTCTATAGTTATGGTGTTGGTGTTGCACTGGTGCATAACACACAGACACACACTGACAAAAAGCCAAGTGGAAATGATGTTGAAGTTGCTATTTTTAAAGAATTTATTTTTACATATGACCACTTAACAAAATATTTTGCACAAAGAGTTTTTCAACATTGAAAAGCACACTACAAGGATATTTTTAGACAGTTTGGCAACCCAGAGTATAGTGCTGAAAAACCCCAATAACTCAACAAAATGAAAGATTTTTATAAGGAACCCCAACATACCATTTATGTCATCATATTTCAATAAAAAAGAAATAAAAGATGATTACAGGGCATGTCTGCACACAGCTTAAGATATTAAACAGCTGTTGATTGATAAACTATGAGGTTTATCAGTCGTCGCTAGTGGCATTTTTCAGCGCTGCTTCAATGATGCAGAAATAAACAACAATACAATGCTGTAATTTAGAAAACAAAATTACCTTTGGATTAATGCTGCCAAGAAAGATATTTGTCGTTGATGGATCACCGTAGTCGTGGGATCCATAGCTATATTCTTCAATACCAGCTGCATCAAGATAACCAAATCAAAGCATAAATATGTCAAGATCTAACATAATACAGTATCAAGGGTAAATTGCAAGTTGTAAATGAGGACGTGATTGTACTGAACACTGACATGTTCTACACATATGCATACATATACTCCCACATGCACACACATACACATACACGCAGACATGTACACATATACACACCCAATTACACAAACACGCACATACAAGCACACATACATGCAACACACCAGCACACACAACACAACCACACAACGACACACACACACACACACAAACACACAAGCACAAATACATTTACCCACAAACAAAAAAAACACACACATAAACAAGCATACAGATATGCACATGCTCACAAACTCACACATACACAAACACACACAAGCACACAGACATACACAAACAAACATACACATACAGACACAGACGCACACAAATTTGAGACGACCATTTCTCTATTTTCTATCAGTTATCTATGATGGTATCTTACACACATGTATGTGTGTGCATATGCATATGCGTGCACACACACGCACACGCACACGCACACACACTAACACACACACACACACACACACACGCACACGAGCACACAAACATGCACTCAGACAGACATACACAAACGCACATACAGACACGGACAAACATAAATCTGAGATGACTATTTTCTAATTTTCTATCAAATACCTAGGTGTCAGTACCTGGTAATCTGATTTCTGATGAGCTGCCGGGGGGCGCACTGGCGTAGGTATAATAGGGTCATCGACAAAATCATCTCCTCGTAGACCCCTCTTCTGCTTATGCCGTTCTTCTCTCACCTGCTGCAAGCTGAGAACATTACATGAAAACATGTCAACTCAAACAAACTTTTAAACAGGGATGCCACTACGACTAATGCTGCATCAAAAAGGTTAACCGACCGCAACCGACTGTGAAGATCCACAACCGTTTTAAATTTAAAGGGTTTTAGCCAACTGTTTTATGTCATTTTACTACAGTAACATGGTCACTTTTGTCTAAATATTTGCTAAAGACATGTTAATACGATGATAAAATTGAAGTAATTTCATTGTTATCCAAATATTTGACCAGTAAGCAATGGTTGCGAAGCAAAAAAATATTATTTTACCTTGAACACTAGCATGGTTATTTCAGGGAATAAGAATATTCTTTTTCAGAAAGAGGTGTTTTTAGGTTATCCAAAACCAACTGGTTTTCATAATAGGTTAACAGGTTTTGGAAATAACCTAAAAGATACAGCACTGAATACAACTGTTCAAAACAGTAGGAAAGTATCGGGGGTCATATATAGCCGTTGTGTACTTTAACTATATAATACAATACATAAATTTTTACAATTCACTTTTCACATAATTTTGAGTCCAAAAATTCTTGATGGACATTGTTGGTTTTAATTCCAAGGCAGAAGGGGTTTACTAACAATTATTTCAGATTCAGTGAACTCCTGGTTATGATGCTATGTCTATGATATAACCAGGGAAAAAATACATGTGGGCTCGGGGCGATTTCGCTCCTGAAAATTGCAATAAGGTTCAATACAAAAGAAAATCTGAAACAGGAAAAGTAGCCCCTGAAAAGAAAATTTTAATTTTTTCCCTGCAAGCAACAAATTGCAAGGAGGTACTTACACCTTTAGTTCCTCTTTGAACAGTTCCAAGTTACTTTTCTTCTGTTTTTCCTTCTCCTTTTCCTTCTTCAGCTTGGCTTTCTATTGTGAGGGAGGAAACAAAGGTAAATACAGATATATTCATTCACTTCACCCATTAACAGAAGGGAATATAAACTATTTGTTGACATATACTGTACATGTACAACCGAAACAGAAGCAACACAGTGTACTACCTAACTGCAACAACATCAGTTCTGGAATATTTGTTTTACAAATCTCAATTTTCATATAACATATTTAATTTTATTGCCACCTAGCAATGTATTTTTTTAGTTTAACTTCACAATAAACTGAACCCTCTTTGAAAACTCTGTCAGGTCTTCTGTACATATAATCGTCTATACCCCCTTTATATCATAATACCGGATCTAAATTTGGTGCTCCTTAAACCCCTTCATATTGACCTTAAACCACTGTATCAACACCCGAGTGACTCCACATCAAATTGGTGGTTCCCTTTTATATCAACTTCTCGTTTCCCGATTTTTTGCCATGGTTTTGTTTTCCCGCACAGAAGGAAATTAAACTGGCCGGAAGTACCCTCCGTGCAATGCATTGTGATCACAGGCCAGGCCTGGCTAACCATGAGCGAATGTACTATACGGAATGTCCCACATTTGCTCCCAATTGCTCTGGCGACAATTGATCCGACGATTATTTCATGCAATAACCCTGACCTCAATCCTAACCCTATTCTGAACTGGAAACCCAATGGCAACCATAACCCTAACTCTTTATCTTCTGAGATATTGTCACCGGAGCAACTGTCGCTGGATCAAATGTCGGATCACTACTATAAGTATCACACTCGTTACCAGCCTGGCACATGAGTATGTTTTGGTTTACTACCTGTGAGACAGTCTGGTGATCGCTGCGTCCACCCTTAGACTCTTCTAGTTTCCTTTGATTCCGTGCATAGACAGACTCTGCAATCTTTGATGTGGGTTTGTACAGCTTGCCCGTCTTGGAGTCCGATCTCTCTTCTGAGGAGGAAATGAACGTAAAGATATTTTTGAATATCATCAAAGCCTACTGGCAGGTCACAAATAAATGCAGTGTTGATGACTTATCAATGTGCAAGTCATCTTCCATTTAGATTACAAAAGCTAAAATGGTAAGTCCAATTGTGAACTCAGTTTGTGACAATTTTGGTGTCCCCCTTATATCGGGAACCCACATTTTTTATGGTTTTGAGAAACAATGCAAATAGTGAATTGAGATGTAAAGCATGATGATGCAATATCATGTTTAGAATCACCTTGAAATCTTACTCCACCTTTGGTTCTTACTCAGAGCCACATAAAAACATGTGGGTTCACTTTGTAAACAAGACACAAAAAATGTCACACACTGGGTTCCTTATTTATGGAATTACCCACTTAGCAATTAAAGATTACAGATTTCTCTCTGAGGTGTACACGGCCATATGCCTGTAGTACATCCTCTGCCCAGAACAATGCTAAAAGCTACATGTCCCTTGATCCAACAGAAATTCAACATCCAAAGAAGCTGAGAACAAGTAAGAGGTATCCTCTAGCAACCCCCTGTAGGGCAAAGGCTGAAGTAAAACAGTCTATCTTTAACACTTTGGGTGCTGGGCTAAAAATCCAGGTGTGTTAACCAGGGACTGGATTGTTTCGGACTAATGTGTATAACCTTTCCAAATTGTATGATTTTCTGTACAATCGCAAATGCTATTAAGACAATACATTTTAACTCATTTATTTGGTTCATTGTGTATTCATTTTACGATAAATGTCATTGGTAGGAACTTCAGTGACATTTGTCATTCGAATTAAAAGATATGGATCCGATTGTCTTCTCGGCGAACAGGTTCGCCGATAGTACCTGAGTGAAGTCAACCCTGGGCGAACAGGTTCGCCGATAGCACTCAAAGTGTTAGAGTAGTTTTGCGAACACTTGTATCACGGTGTTTGTCGAGTGTCCATAGCAAATTAATTTTCATGCAAAACTTACCACAAATGCACACAAACATGCACATACACATGCACACAAAATCACACACATATACAAACACACACACAAACACACAAATGCACACACAAATGCACACACATACAAACACACACACACATACAAACACACACACAAACACACAAATGCACACACAAATGCACACACATACAAACACACACACACATACAAACACACACACAAACACACACACGCACACGCACACACACAAACACATACGCACGCACACACACACACACACACACACACACACACACACACACACACACACACACACACACACACACACACACACACACA
>JZLH01S0194707.1:5894-16274 GCA_001188425.1 Eucidaris tribuloides | reverse complement strand
TGATTTGGGCTTTGCCAAGGGCTAAATCGCCTGTCGCCGTGGGTTATTTCCTACATTGATTTATGCATTGACTGGCCTAATAGTATCATTTGTAAATTGTAGTCAATTTGTATTAATCCAAACATTGAGTGACATTGTACGGAATGTCTTCAGTGAGTTGATAACAGGCATATAACTGATTACATAATATTATTTGCAGTTCATGTGTTTAATTTGCTGAATGTATTCATAATTTGCAATTTGATTGTATGCTTCATTCCATTCCATTTCATGCCCCTTCCCAATCTCATTTATCCCCTTCCCATATACATGAATATATCACATACTTGGTACGTCCTACCCACGAGTGCCCCACCCCATGCAACCTGCACACTCTATTTACCCCCCCCCCCCAATCACACCCAATTACACCTCCAAATCATGCATCCACATTCCATAACATTCATGCAGTGTATGGCTTAAAAGTGACTGGTTATGAAACACAACACAATAAAGTAACCCTCCTTTACACAATAGCTTATAAATTCTTACACAAGCTCAGTCAATCATACTGCTCTTCTCAACCTTATATAAGTCGAGGCCCATTTAAGCTCGTCTGAATTCTTTGAGGCCCATTTTCTCTCTCAGAATTTTTTTGAGGCCCACCTTACAGAATCTAAATAAGGGAGGGGAAAAACTTATGATTAAACATGACAAAACTAAATAAAGTTAGGAATTGTGAACACATAAATATTGCAATGGAAATAGAAAAAGTGAAATTTTATTTTGATTAATTAGATTTGATTTAACAGTATAGCTGAATTCAAGCTGTGTCATGTAATATTAGACACTTTTTAATTTCATTTTTTTTTTCAAAAATATTGTGGCTATCGTCGCTGCCCATGTCATAACCTTTGCGGCCCAGACCTTTGGTTGAGTAGCGCTTGGCTGGTATATTTTAACACAAATGTACTTAAATACTGTTAACACATTTTACTGTATACTTTTAAACTTGCATATGAAATCGTAAGCAAAAAAGTGGAAATGTTTAAAGGAGGAATTTCTTTTGGGGTTGTGTTCAGATCCCTGCCACCTAGTCTGCTTCATTTCCCATCTCATCTTCATCCTTGTACTCCTTCATCTCTCTTTCCCCCATTCTTGCCATGATCCATCAACCTTCCTCAATATTTCCCATCCATTCATCCTATGATGTAGTTCATCCTCCCTCCCTGTGATCAGCTACCAAGAACTGTCATCCTTGCAATCTAGC
Source organism: Eucidaris tribuloides (assembly GCA_001188425.1). Classification (NCBI taxonomy): domain Eukaryota; kingdom Metazoa; phylum Echinodermata; class Echinoidea; order Cidaroida; family Cidaridae; genus Eucidaris; species Eucidaris tribuloides. The sequence continues at coordinate 15,025 of JZLH01S0194707.1, read as the reverse complement.
CAACATTTTGATTCATTGCTAAACCACCCCTCCCAACACTATTCCTGAATCAATTCTTCCTCCATCTCAATTTTCATCATCATCCTTATCATCATCTCCATCATCATCATCATCATCATCATCATCATCATCATCGACACCATTATCCTCGTCCTCATCCTCCTCTTCCTCATCATCATCATCATCATCATCATCATCATCATCGACACCATTATCCTCGTCCTCATCCTCCTCTTCCTCTTTCTCCTCTTCCTCTTTCTCCTCTTCCTTTTTTCCTCTTCCTCTTCTCCTCCTCTTCCTCTTCCTCTTTCTCATCTTCCTCATTCTGTTCTTCTTCTTCCTCTTTGTTCTCCTCTCCTGTCCTCGTCATCGTCCTCCTCATCATCGTTACCCCCTCCTCCTCCTCCTTCCACTCTTCTTCCTTCCTCCTCTTCTTCCTTCCACTCTTCTTCCTTCCTCCTCCTTCCACAATTCTTCCTCTTCCCCCTCATCATCACCATGACACCATCATCATCATCTACCAAAGATGCATCATTAAGAAAGAAAATGTTTCATTGTCTCACCTTCTGCTGTATCATCCTTGACTTGCCAATCAACTCCCCATCACAACCGCACATCCCTCCACCACACTCGCTCACTCGCATCATTGCTTGGATCACCATGGAAACCGACAGAAAGGTGTTAACACAAGCACGGTCTCATTGAAGGAGGTAGACTAACTGTATAAATTTGTGTGAAGTACAGGGAATAGGTAGAAATAGACTACTGTATAATCACGACTAACACAAGCAGTGGCAGTTACGAAGCCTAAAAATATCAAAGCAAATATTTTTGATGATGAAAGATATTTTAAAGAAAACATTCAGTGATTCTATATAAACCTTGAAAATCTGTGTGAAATGTTTTTCACCTGTGGTCAACCAGACTGAATCAAAATATTGTGCTAAGAATAAATCAAAAGATTCATGTACATTACAACAAATACCAATAGAAAAATAGTAGCAATAGCTCATAATTGGTGATGGCCTGGATTGTTTTGACACATTTCATTTTCTATTTTTGAGTCCACTTTGTGACTGCCATTGCGATATTTGCTGTGAAAACTTTCATCTTAATACCTTTAGCTTTTGTTTTCTTAATATTATAAGAAATATGTGTATCATTTTTCTGATTGTTATGATCAACATGGATATACTTATAAGACTTTTCCCCCTTTCAGATGTTAACTTAGATGATACCTTTGATTCTTTAATGTGTGTTTTTGTTCGTGACAATCTTGAAATGTGCATGCACAGAAATATTTGACTTCTGATTTCTTTGATTTTATAGTGTTACTCTTTCAAGTTCTTTCTCTCAAGGGAAATCTTGCAAAAGAACAGCTCTCTTCATTTGCAAGCAGTTCCATTCCACTAATTCATAACAGTAGATAGCTTGAATGAGATGGCCATAATGATTACATCACCAACTTCACATTTTGTAATCCAAACAATGAAGTCTTTTTAAGAAAAACATATGGAGATGCCCTTGGGTCTGAAAATATATTTAACTAAGAGTAAAAAAATAATGTACATTTGTGTTTGTGTGTTATCATGTGTGTGTGTGGATGTGTTTGTGAATTGTTGTATGTATGAGAGTGTGCTTGTGTGTGTTGTGTGTGTTTGTGTGTGTGTGTATGTATGTCCATTTGTTTGTGTGTATATGTTTGTGTATGTTTGTGTATGCGAGTAAGAGTAGTACAAGTATATCAATACATGAGAATTAAGAAAGACAGAAGGGCAGCTCTAGAGGGAAGGTTGGTGAAGACAATTTAAAATACAGTGGGTGATTTCAGAAGTGGTGTTGGTGTCGAGTGTTAGTGTTAATTTGACACTAACACTCGACACCAACACCAATTCTGAAATCAGATGGTGTTAGATGGTGTTAGGGGGTGTTAGGTGGGGTTGGTGTTTACAGCGGTGTTATGGACAGATGGAGGGTGTTGAAATCGTCTGCTTAAATCGAATACCACCCTTGGTGTTAAGCAAAATGCATGTATTTGTCCTATTCACTAACACTAAACCCTAGGGTTTAGTAAAAATGTCATTTCAAAGTTGGTGTTAGTGTTAGTCATGATGAATTGTTTTGAGCATGATAGTATGATTGTGATGTTTGTGATGGAGGCTCAAGGCATTCTTTGGTATTTTTTTCGAGGGGGGGGGGTTGGTAATCGTTTTCATGTTTCTTTCAAAAAAATTATATCTACATTTATACGTTATTTTGCCGCAGTTTGAGTGCAAATTAGACAACAGAATTAAGCTAACATTAATGGTAACTCACTACATGATTATCATTTATATTATTGTTATCAGTATTATAATTATTACTGCTATTATTATGATTGTGATTATTGTTATTGTTGTTTCATCATAGAATTATGATAATCATAATTATTGCTGTAATAATACTCTCTGAAAAATATTGAGCGAAAATATTCACTCTTTGAGGAGATTTCGAGTGATCCATGAGGTCACTCCAAAACGAGTGAAAAGCACACCTTTTCACTCCAAATTCACTCCAAATTCACTCTAAATGCACTCTTTACTGAAATTCACTCCTCAAAGAGTGAATATTTTCACTCAATATTTTTTAGAGATTAGAAAGACAAAGGACGATAGTTTTAATTATTGCTTAATAGTAATTAAAATGATATTCATAAAAACAATAATTATAAGTTGTAGTAGTAGATGTAGCAGAAGTAGTAGAAGTAGTAGTACACTGCAAAAACAGTGGCGTTAAAATTACACAAGTCGGAGTTGTGAGAGGACTGCACCAAGTATTTTACACCAGTGTTAAATTGATAGTGTTAGTTCAACACTCATTGGTATAATTATAGCACATTCTGTTTGTTATATCAACAATATTTGGGGTTATATTCAAACTTCATGGTGTATTTGTATTGAGGATGCACGCACATTCATTTTTTTTTATCCTGTCGATCAGGGTTCCCTTTAATTTATTTTCTGGGCCTCGCTCTTATGAAAAGCCTTTAAATAATTTTAGTTTACATATTATGTATTTTTGTACACTGCCATTTTTTTTTTCATTTGTAATTATTGTAATTTGTTGTTGATTGGTATGCTTGCTATCTAGGAATCTTGAAAATCAATAAAGACTTAAATAAAAAACAAAACAAAAAACAACAAAAACAAAAAAAACTTCATGGTGTATATTTAACACCTGACGGGTGCGGTCCTCTCCCAACACCAACTGGTGTTGTTTTTTACACCGTAGTTTTTACAGTGTACATGTAAATGTTGCGATATTTTCATCAGCGAGTTGCCCACTTACTCCTTTATCAGGAATGTTAAAAATAGCTCGCTTTATACTCCATTGTATTACTACAGGTACTACTAATTGTTATTATTATAACTATAATAATAACCATCATAATTATAATTAAAATTATCATGATTATAATTGTTACAATTATGATTATTATAATTATAAATTATTATTGTTATGCTTACATTTATTATCATTATAATAATGATTATTCCGATAATTATAATTATTATTATTATTATTAGTGTTTATTTTTATTATTATATCATTGTTATTCTGGTTGTTATTACTAAATAAAAATCAATAAAAAAAAATATTTCAAATGACAAAATACTAGGCCTACTACTAATAATGAAAAAAACAAAACAAATGGTAATTAATGATTGATATATTAATATAGAAATTTAACAAAAATACGGAAAATATGGAAAAATTCTCAGAAAATTGCCCATGATGAGATCCAGACCCATAGCTAGATACGCAAGTTTGCTGTACCAGGCATGCCCCCGACCATGCATGCCCTCACACAAGTTCATTATGCTACGGGGCACTGACCGGTCAAGGTGTATGTTTCCCGGTTATGTTTGTCACGGGTATTTGTATTACGCTAGTAAAATACAAAGACTAAAAGACAGGACGGAATTTCCGTGAGTCCGTAGGAATATTATACAATATTGTAATCACATCAAAAAGTTTTGTTGATTTTCAATACATTACAAAAGCGTGTTTTTCGGATTAAAGCGTTTTTGTTCTTACGATAGACCCACGCTAACTTAGCCCGTGTTAGCGGCGCGTCTTCCACTATGCGCCCGTAACTCTCCCGTACAACGTGCGCTGTCTACACCCTGTGTTACTGCGGCAATTTCCCTCGCGAGACTCACGCGAGTATAACGTAAAATCTCGTTTCTGAGAAAATCAAGTTACAGTTCCTCACAAGTGAGACTAAATAACATAGAATATGACCAAACACACATTTATTGCTGTAAAGGCGATCTGTTAATCTATGTTTTAATATGAAATTAATCAAAAATTCAATCAAAATTTGAACATTTGATGTTCGCCGAGACTGTTTCCATCATTGATGGAACGCGTGACGTCACCAGTCGGCCTAACACCAAGGATCACGCGCTTGCTAAACCGAGCTTGTGATTTCGGTGCTCGGATTAGGTGGTGTTAGGAACACTCAACACCAACACCAACACCAACACCACTTCTGAAATCACCCAGTGTGTCTAAAAAAAAGTTGTGCAAGTGAAAACCGCCCTCTTTGGCAATTAGAAAATACTCCTGTGGCATAATGCTTACATCAACATCAAGATCATAGTCTTAGCTTTCAAATACCATTAATTTTGTTCAATTTGCTTGTTTTAAGCTTGAGATATATATATATATTTAGATACAAAAGGATAAAATCACAATTGTGCCACTTTTACTACAAACCCTTGTAAAAGTGACACAATTGTGATTCCACCCTTTTGTTGTATACAGAGATATCTCAAGATTAAGCAAATTGAACAAAACGAATGGAATTTGAAAGCTAAAACTTTGCCCTTGATGTTGAAGCATCATGTCACAGAGTATTTTCTGATTGACAAAAAGGGCGCTTTTTACTTGCACAATTTTTGAGACGTAGCACGTCTCAAAAAACTTGTACAAGTGAAAAGCTCCTTCTTTGACAGTTAGAAAATACTGCTGTGACACAGATTTATGTCAACATCAAGGGCAAAGTCTTAGCTTTCAAATGCTGTTTGTTTTGTTCAATTTGCTTGTTTTAATCTCAAGATAGCTTGTAAACAACAAAAGGGTGGATTCACAATTGTGTCACTTTTATGGGAAGAGGGCCTGATGCTATCATTGACTGTAGTAAAGTGGCCACATTCTATTTACCTTTTTGTTGTTAACTGAACATATCCAGGAATAAAACAAGCAAACTGAACAGAACAAACGGCATTTGAAACCTAAGACTATGCTCTTGATAGTGATGTAAGCATCTCGTCACAAAAATGTTTTTCTCATTACCAAAAAGGGCGCTTTTGAATTGCACAATTATTTTTGAGACACATTGTATATTACCCTAAAGAGTATGTTTTCCTTTCCACTCTTCATTCATAGTCTGTGGTGAATGTGCATGAGTTCCTTTTCAACAGATTGTTTTCATTACAGCATGATATCAGCTACCTAAATGTATACTATTAAATATGCTTCCAGACATTCTCAGTATTTGAAGTCTGGACAAATGTCAAATTCTCTAACAGATAATCAGGTTGACTTTCAGTCATTTGTGCATGAAGCTTCTGAATTTTGCATCTTTGTGTGGTTGCTTAGACCAAACATATACACTTTCATGATTGTTATAATTTTTTTCTTGTAATTAAGGGCCACCGCACACTACACGATCGGCAACGATCTGATTTTGGCAATATATCGGAGTAGCATTTAATATGGGCATTTTAACAAATAAAACTTATTCGATTCAAGTTCTGAACAATAATATGAATACTTAAAAGGGATTTTGGTGCACTGTCAGCCTTGACCCCAGAGTAAGAGCCAAATTATTTTCAAATCGTAGACAATCGTAGGACTTATTTTTAACGTCACTACGATTGAGAGCTGATTTGGCTTTTCTTCCCAACGGAGAGCTCGAAAACGGCCGTATTTTTTATTTTACTCTCTATATGACTTTTTAGAACCTTAATAAAGAAATTGTGATGTCTTCAAATGTTTATATCAAATGCTATTCCATTTTCTTCCGAAATAGGATCGTAGACCGATCGTGTAGTGTGCGGTGGTCCTAAGGTAACCTCAAACACTCTTATTCCAGAGCTACATGTAGCAGTGTTCAGTCCCAGTATAATAAAGAAATCTGAATCATCATCAAACTGAATATTTTTTGTTCTAAACATCTATGACTTTGATTTTATGAAATTAGAGGACATGTTTTCTTGACAGGTGCAAATTAGTCATGCTTGATTAAAAAGAACCATTGTGACAAATACCTATCAACCAACCAACTTGATGTATGATGTGTGTCAGATATCTGACACATTTTGATATTCACTTTTGTGAGCATGAAATATGCCAACATAATGTTAATCACACAACAGTGACAGAATGGACAAATTTTGACAAATTATTTGACAAATTGTCAAAGGATGTCAGTGAGATTTCTTTCTATCTGAACGATATCTATTTTAGTTTTTCTTATTTCCCATCCCTTTACTCCCATTACATTTTTGTATTCTTTCATGATCTTTCATCTTCCACATCCCTATTATTATCTAAGTGAATTTAAAATATCTGATCTTTGATACCTCAATTCTTGTGTATTGCCATGATAGAATAGTGCCTGTTTAGTGTGAAATAGCTTCTTCTTTTGTTTTTACACAGTTGTTTTGATTTAATACTCTGACTTTATAAATTTACCTTTCTGCATGTGTGAAAAGTTTTTGGACTAGTCTGAAATTAGTAAATAATGGAGTGCAAAATTGCCAAGTGTACAAACAATAAGGAATGGTATGGTTAGGATTTTGTAATATGAAATATCTATGACATAGACACAAAGAAATGTTGTACGATCACATCAGACAAGTCGCAGACATGTCTTATTTTATATATTTTTTAAGTGTGTAATTCCTATATGCTTTATAACTAATAATGACAAATATCCATATCTATTCTGCGTTGAGTATGTACATTTGTGCAGTGCACACAGTCAATTATCCTTTGGCTGTTTTTTTTAACGAAAATTATAGAATTTTTATGAATGTCACAAAAAGAAGTGTTTTCCAAAAATAGATGTGAAGTGAATGAAGCAAACCCACAATAAAAGCTAATGATCAATCAAAATTGAAAAACACACTGTCACACACACACACACACACACACACACACACACACGACACACACACACACACACACACACACACACACACACACACACCACACACACACACATGCACACAACAAACAAAACAAACACTTCTTTAAAACTTTTTGTAACTGGCAAAAGCAAGACTCTTTTGCCTTCACTCACTCCTAAACCCTTCACCTTGTATCCTCATAACGTATTCCTCTGACCGTGAACCAAGCAATAGTTAGTACCATATCAAAATCGTGCCAACTGTGTCACAGACCATTATTTTTGCTACTAAACTTAGGACCTACTCGTTCGCAAAGAAGGAGTTCTTTTTCATCGTAACAAGTCCTTCTTCTCCTTCTCTTATGTAGCGACGACGTGCCTACGATCTCAAAACTCATTGGCAACGTAAAACAAGCGCCTTTTTACTATTCAATCAAGAAAATACTCCAGTGACATGATGCTATCAACAATTCACAAGGGCCCAAAAGTTTAGCTTCTCTAACAATTCCACTTCGCTTTTGATTCAATCTTGTAATCGAGAGCATCCTGTGTGTAACAACAATAACGGGTGGGTATGTGCTGGAATCACAAATTGTTTCACTTTTACCAAGGTTATGTAAGTATAAATCAGTTGGCCACAATTTCGTAGATTTATCCTTTGCTTATCTAGAATCTATTTATATATACTATCTCAAGCTAAACAAGCAAACTTTGACAAAATTAAATCGTATTTGAAAGATATCTTAAGACTATGATCTGTTGATGTGATAAGCCATATATGCCACAGCAGTCCCGGAAAGTTCAAGTTATTTTCATGATTGCCCAAAGAGGTCCCCGCGTGTTACTGGTCACTTGCACACATACTTTTTTTTAGATCACACTGGTGATTTCACGTAAGTCCCCCCTGGTCCGGTGTCATTGGTGTTCGGCTGTTGATTGTGTTCCTAACTACCACCTAATCGACAGCACCGAAATCACAATAGCTCGGCTTAGATTTAGCAAGCGCCTGTGATCTCTGTGTTAGATCGTTCATAAAGCGCCGCTTACTATATGAGGTTTGACGCTCTAACTATCTGAGCCCTCACCCAGTCACCGTTATGTCTTATCTTCAGCAAATCACTAAAATCAATGACATAGGAAACCAGTCTCGGCGATGAACACTCATGACACTGTCTCAAATTTTGCATGCTTAATTTTGCAGAAGGGGTGGGTATCAGTTTCAACCTGATACTGAACGCTCATAACCCTTCCCCACGAAACCTGACATACTCCATGATGATCTAATTGCATAGTGATAAAAATGACACCAGTGCTAATTTCATTTCTGATTGTTGTTATTTTGCAGACATTAACACGAGTGCCCAGCTTTAACTCAGCAGATAAATGCTCAAACGCTGCAAGATTCAGGGTCGGACTGTCGACACCTCATGCGCTCCTGCAAAGTTTGATACCAAGGTGTGTACTCTCTTGAAATATAAAGAACACTTTACAAAATCATCTTTTGTTATACAAATAAATTTTTCACTTCAAAGGATTGTTGAAATTTCTTGTTTTCATTGTTTTTTTGTCTTGAGTAGCATTATATTCTCATAGATGTTATTATTTAATGATCAAATCTCATCTTGTGTTCAATTATAGTTACTAGGAAGGGTCCCAAGGAGTCATTAAAAAAGTTAGATAATCTTGTAAGCAATCCTTTGACTTTTCTCGAGAAACGTAGACTCTTACTAAGTAATGCATCGGAAAGGAAAAAAAATGCATGTCTTATACTCGCTGTGTCATAGACTATTTGGTCAAGGATCTATGCTCCTTTCTATAAGAAGTGATATTTTTCAAACTTAACAGGAACTGGATGGCAAAGTACTCCATGAAGAAAATATACTCTTACCGCTTAAACTGATTGCAGAAATAAAAGTGTATACATCGACGGGTGTAGACAGCCGCACGTCTG
>JZLH01S0194651.1:5150-15727 GCA_001188425.1 Eucidaris tribuloides | reverse complement strand
AATCATGTCATTTACCTTTAACATTCGGTGTGTTTCTACAGAAAACTGTTAAACGGTATTACCCACTTAAGTATCCAGAATTCCAGAAAACCTCCTGTAGAAACAGACGCGATACGGTTTATTAATAAACCGTATCGACTAAGTACGGTTTATCATGACCACCTTCCAGACGTGGTTATTGCCGTGTTAATCCGTTTAACTTTTCTGTAGAAACACACAGCGAAAACCGTATCGTGTCTGGCGGAAGTAGGGGTCACCGGTGCGTGTGAAAATATATGCCTGTGACTGCATACTTTGGACCTGTTCATATACCACAATGCATTGCGAGGTCATAGGTTGAACTTCCGGATTTCCGATTGACACGGTATTTGCAACACGGAATGGGAGCTAATCTGATTATTCACTCTGTAGAAACAGGTTGGTTTAACAGCGATACTTTTTTTGATTCCGGAAAAGATAAACCGTTTTCCACTATTTTTCTGTAGAAACATGCCGTATGTGAGGTCATTATTGTTGGAGATGGCAAAAGTATTTCAGGCTTTGGAATAGGAACAGATACAACCTTTTACTGGCATATGCGATGTATGTCACATATCTGTCGATTTGAGAAGTTTTGGTTTTGGTTTTCTCCTGTGCTAAACATGAAAGCTTGTCTGCACACCTACATAATACTTTACTAACTAAAACAATATGTTACAAAATTACACTCATTTAAAATCACAAAAATGCCATTTTAAACAGTTTTAGTTAGTTTGATTGTTGATTCCTGATGGCTGGAAAGACAATACTATACTTTGGTAAAAGATTTATTGAAAATTCATCTTGATTGACCAGAAACTCTATTTGGGCTTTAAATCCACTTGCGCTAACATTTACACGTTTAAAAAATGTGAGCTACATTTATCCTCCACGCTCCAAGTTCTTTGATAAGGTCTAAAAATGAAGCCCATGAAAAAAATTGTCAATATTCAAAATGAGAATTTAGTGCTTAAAAAAGTGCAAAATCTACAAGCATTCAAATTGACAGGATTCACCTGCCCATTACCTCCATAACACTTAACTGGCTGTGCCAGATCTAGGCTATTTTACATCCACCGGAGTAGAAATTGTTTATTCATGCATACCTATGCCATTGGCAGCATAAATTTCCAAACTTTTTTATTCTCGGGGTTGTTTATTTGTCCATTTAAACCAGCTCTATGGCAGCTCAGATAATCAAAGCTTTGACATTTTTTTTAAACTGAAGCTCCATTATTGCCTATTTCACTTTAAAGAGATGAACTTCTCTCATCAAATAAAACTGCACGGTTGGGCGGGTACACTAAATATTTTCCTGCCAACTTGACATCTTTATCGCTGAATCTTGTGAAATGGGGCGAAAAAACAGATACATATCTTACATTATAAATTGGAAGTAATACTCACAAATTAAAACATTATTCCCAACATTAAAAATATATATATATACCATTAGACAGGCGTTTTTTTTTCCTACAATATTTGTACGCCCAACACGTTTCTCCATTGTGCATGTGTGTTAAAAAGGCTGTTAGCATTTATCGTCCAGAAAAGTTTACCTTAGCTTTTAAAGTAATAGGCTAACATTTGTAGGAGCTTCAAATTAAAAAAAGATTGTTCAAACTTTGCTATCTGAGCTACAGCTACATACATGTGTAGTAGTGTGGAGATGGGCAAATAAACACCTGAGGGAATACAAAAAGTTATGAAAATTTATGCTGGCCCACTAGCCAAGATATGAATGAACAAACAATTATTACTCGCGGGCGAGTACAATAATTAGCGTAGATCCACACAACGGCTTTAAAGTCTATGGAGGAATATGAGCCAGGTGAATCGATCAACTTACGAGTTTTTCACTTTTTTAAAGCACTAAATTAATCATTTTTGAATTACAATTTTTTTCCAGGGCTTCATTTATTTAGTACCTTAACAAGGACACTCGGAGCGCGGCTGGAGGATTATGTAGCTAATTTTTTTTTAACTTTGGTAAATGTTAGCCCATGGCTTAAATACTATTTTTGTACACTAGCATTACATGAATGCTAATTACCCTCCTATCATCGCATGTTTTGCAGATACACGGAGGATGATTTCTAGGAAAATAAAAGCTGAATATTTATTGGAACACCATTATTTTGCTGGTAATAGTTAGCATTACCGTTTATGAACATAGTTGTTCTAATAAGCTCTTTCAGATCATGCCGGACTGATTGTATATTCATACCACGTATGGATGTATAACATTGATATGGGACAATTCAGACTAGCGCCACGCAAGTCAATGTTTCATGGGTAGTCATAAATATGTTACGATCTCTTCCTTGTGCAGTTATTGAACTTAAATTTACGCAGCGTATTGGCTCAAGTAAAGCGTCCACAAGTTGGCGCCCTAACTAGCGTGCATTTGTGAATAAGCCCCGCCTGCTTGTATGACGTATGGATATGGGAGAAGCCTTTCAGACACATATAATGTCCTACGGACAATGCCTCAAACTATCAATTAGATAGACAACATATATTGATATGGCGTATCAATATTGGGCATTCAGCCACAAAACGTGTGCTATATCCATACGTTCATACATCATTAGAAAAATATCTTGTCTGAAAGGGTTCATATGTTTTTTTTATGTTCAGTGTGTTTAGTCTAGGATTCTACCAGTAATGGGCCGAGTATTCTCATTTGTATGTAGTATTTTAAGGTGATACAATAAAATTGCTACAAGTTGAGCCAAAACCAGAGAAAAGGACCCTGAGACCTTGAGCAGCATTTGAAAATGCTCTAGAGTAAGTAAGCAGCGCCTCTTCTTTAGTTGTCTAGTGAGTTTGGATTTTTTTTTCATCACACTTTACAATTATACAATACAAGTACAAAATATATTTAACAAAGATACAAAGTACATTCATAAAACATGAACAAATGAGAACATATAGATAGGTTGAGAAACAGTTTTAAAGCACTGGCTAACATTTACCACAGGTTAAAAAATGTGAGCAGTACATAATCCTTCATGCTCAAGCTGTCTTTAATAAGCGTCTAAACATGGAAGCCACTGAAAAACATTGTATTTCTACATGATGATTTAGTGCTTTAAAAAAAGTGAAAATCTACAAGCATTCAAAATTCACCTGCCCATTTCCTCCCGTAGACTTACTGTGTGCAGATCTAGGTTATTTTATCATCCACCAGAGTAGAAATTGTTTATTCATGCATACCTTGCCACTGGCAGCATAACTTTCCAAACTGTTGTATTCTAGGGTGTTTATTTGTCCATTTGAACACTTCTATGTAGTTCAGATATCAAAATTTGATAATTTTCTAAATTGAAGCTCCACAATGTTATCCTATCACTCTAAACGAATTAGGATGCAGATTAATTATTTTAACACTATATGAAATGAATTAATTGATAAAGCTAGAGGTGTAAAAGATAGAAACTAACAAAATAAATGGAGGTTTGAGTTTTTGAGCATTCAACAGAAGATGTACAGTTACCAAGAATGCAAATGTGGCAATGAAAAAAAAATATTATAAAATATTTTTAGAAATATATAAAATTATGATGTCATGATGAAAACATTTGACAAATTTGGATTTGAGATCTGTGTCTTATCCATTGAAGAATAAGGGATGATAGTGAAGAAGAAAAAGAGGAAGAGGAGGAGCTGAAGAAGAAGCGGAGAAGAGAGGAAAGAAGAAAACAACAAAGACACTCTACACCAACTACTACTTCTACTAGCACTACTACTAATACTTCAACCTGTATTCCAATACTACTAGTATTTACTACTACTACTACTACCACTACTACTACTATTTTCATTATTTTTCTTAAATCTTAAAGGTATTGGCTAACATTTACCACAGTTAAAAAAAACTCTGAGCTACATGTACATGATTCCCCATGCTACCATTGTCTTTGATAAGGTCTAAAAATGACGCCCTGAAAAAATTGTATTTCAAAATGATTATTTAGTGCTTTAGAAAAGTGAAAATTGTAAGTTGATCGGATTCACCTGCCCATTTTCTCCCATAGACTTACTGTGTGTACACCTACGCCATTTAAACTCGCCCCGAGTTTTAATTGTTTATTCATGCATAACTTGCCATTGGCAGTGTAACTTTCCAAACTTTTTTTTTTATTCTAGGGTGTTTATTTGTGCATATGAACACTACTATGTAGTTCAGGTATCAAAATTTGACATTTTTTTTAATTGAAGCTCCACAATGTTAGCCTATCACTTTAAGGTTGGCAGTAATGGCAGGTATGTATATGATCAGCAAGGAGATATCACTGTGTATTACATAACCTATGACCAAAACAATTTTTTTTTTTGGGGGGGGGGGGGAGGGGTCCCTGATATTTTATTTTCAAAAATAAATTTCTCACAAATATAGGCATTTCAAGGCATGCAATTTCCTGGCCATTTATAAAAGATGTACATAGGTCTATTAAACACAAAGGGAGAAAAAAATTCCATTTTTTACCATTAAGCAAAATTACACACTACCTTTTACAGAACACAGAGAGTTAAAAGAACAATGACCCAACTCTGGGGTCAGTGGGACTCCTAGGCTTAGCTTGACACAATTTTCATAGAATGTCAAAATCTGGCCCCCGGGCCATCTGTTGGTGGCAGTCAGTTTTGGTCAATTAACTCAGTTATTCTCGATTCCAGACACCAGTCACATTGCCATCACCCACTCATTCAACAGCTGAGCAGTAGACTAGAGTTCTCCCATCGCTGTAGACCAGGGAGGTATGCATCTTGGCACAACTTCATTGGTGTGGGTTTTTTTTTAATCCGAACAAGGTTTTGATCAGCCATTAGGCTAATGAAACTCAAGTATGAGTTTCCCGTCACCCTCCCTCGTTATAATTTTTGGGCCTCGTTAGCAGCCAAAAATCTGAAAATAATTCATTATTTTGAAAAAAAAAATTACAAGCATCACATTTATAGTCGATTTTGGAAATTTTGGTAGGAAACGAGTCTCAGAAATGAGTCTAAAAACAAACCCAATGTTGTTTGTATTTTGTTGAGCCCCTGTTGGTTCATTTCATATCGTTGTACACAGTTGTATGGTGATGCAGACTATATTTCGTCGGGTGCCAAGCAGAACGTAATCTGCGCATGTGTGCTGGAACATGCGTTTTCGTGTTTTTGTTCCTGGCAGAACATGTAGTCTCGAAAAAAATGCACTGAAAGGGTTCCACTGTACATGTATTGGGTTAGCAAACTGGAAATGTGCAAATGGGATGAACAAAAGTGCATTTAATCTTCATAAAAGGTTGAAATAATGAAATCCTGCATGATAATGAATAATGAATAATGAAATAGTTCCCTCATTATGGGCTGGAAAAAATTTGACGGGAAACTCATACTTCAGTTTCATTAGCCTTATTCAGTTTTCGAGAGATGATACACAAATATCTAGAAGCCAGACTACGCTCTGGCATTAAAGTATCTGTATTTGATTTTTATGCTATTAAAAATTTGTCATATGTTGATACCCTCACATATTTCAATGGCTAGCCGTGATCGTGAGACAACATGAAGCACTGGTGATATATAGATCTCTCAATTGTATGCATTAAAGTGATAGGCTTACATTGTGGAGCTCCAATTTAAAAAATTGTCAAACTTTGATATCTGAGCTACATAGTAGTGTTAAAATGGACAAATAAACACCCTAGAATACAAAAGTTTGGAAAGTTACACTGCCAATGGCAAGTTATGCATGAATAAACAATTTCTACTCCGGTGGATGATAAAATAGCCTAGATCTGCACACAGTAAGTCTATGGGAGGAAATGGGCAAGTGAATCTGGTCAACTTACGATTTTCACTTTTTTAAAGCACTAAATAATCATTTTGAAATACAATTTTTTCAGGGCTTCATTTTTAGACCTTATCAAAGACACTGGTAGCATGGGGAATCATTGTTGGCTTCCGATTTTTTTAAACTGTGGTAAATGTTAGCCATACCTTTAACAGTAGGCGTAACATCGAAAATACCGTTCTTCTGAAAAAGTTCGATAATAAGAATGATATATCGCTTGTTTCGAGCCCACGCCGTAAGATGGCGTAAACTTGAGATCGCGCTGCATAGACGTGTCCAAGTCTTTTTTATTGATAATGAGTACTATGCGTTCCAGAATAATAGATCAACAAGACTTACGAAGCAGCAGTCGCTTGCAGCTCGGGTGAATGAACTAATTATCTCATGATAACACGTCATCCTGGATTAACATATATCTAGATCTAGTTACACACATAGATTATAATGCACACGCACACAAACGTACCTGTTGATTTTCACACCATCACCAATCCAATGCGATTGGGTCGTGAGGTCTATGTGCCAAGTTACAGCTGCGTGCGGTTGGTTTGCACATTGATAACGTTATTGTCCATCTGTCTTCCGGCCGTTTCATGTTATTTGCTCGTACTTGTACCACTGTCTAACACATGTAGAAGATTACCATTAGTCGTCCAGTGAGAGGCACAAAAGAATCAAAGAACCCCAAAATATCTCATAATACGTTCCTCGCCACAATACCATGCCGAACTCGCGATATTCGACAGAACGCCTTGTATGTTACGTCTAAAAAGGACCGTTGTCATTCAATCAATCATTCAAAATGTTTTAGCTTAATTACGTATTCCAGCATAAGTTCTCAAATTGTCAAGGCTCAATTTCTTTAATATTTTCTATAGAACGTGCTTCATACACTTCTTTTGATTCACAGGCGAAATTTTCTAAGAAATTGAGGCTTGACAATTCTGTAGTAAGTTTTTTTAAAAATGGTATTGCAGAAAAGAAAAATCTGCGAGCCATAGGTATACACGCAAGGCATCGTGATGCATGATAGGGACTAAGGTTAATGTATTATTCATTAACTCGAAAAGAGTTGGAATACCGCTTAATTCTCAAAAAATGATGATATTCCGCTCTTACGCCTAAACTGTTTAAAGGCCCGAGTTTTAGTTTTGGGGATTTTTTTTTTTATTTGAAAGCTTTATGCCCAAAGTCATATCACACCAATAAACAGATTCTGAATATCTGGTTTTTTTTATTAATTAATTGAAAAATTTCAGGGGGGGGGGAACCCTGAGGTTACGGGTTACCCCAAGATTTTCGACTATATTTTACATTATTAGCATCCAAAGGATTAATAAGGAGTTAAGCGTTATAGGAGTTATACCCTCATCAGAAAGAGCAGACTCTGCATCTTTCAGATGAGGTATAACTCTGATAAAAAATCTTAACACCTTATTAACCATTTGGATGCATAATGTAAAATAAAAAATCTCGGGTCCCGCCCAACCCCCCCCCCCCGAGATTTTTCATATTAATTAATAAAAAAAATATATATATTCCGAATCTGCTATTGGTGTGATATGACCTTTGGGCATAAAGCTTTCAAGTAAAAAAAACATCCCCAAAACTAAACTTGGGCTTTGATATCATGTGTTGACATGCTGAACATACAGTATGTCTCCGAGTGCAAATGAAAACCGCCCTCTTTTGGCAATTAGAAAATATTCTTGTGATGGTGCTTACATCAACGGCAAAAGCTTAGCCTTAGCTCTCAAATAACGTTAGTTTTGTTCAATTTGCATGTATTACTCTTGAGATATGTTTATTTAAAGGCAGTGGATCTCTTTTGCATGCCTAATAATTAACATTGTGTATAATACAATGGCATTTAGAAGAAAATACCATCTGGGAACCTTTAGCAAAATATAGGAGCGAGAAACTCAGTTTTAGTGGAATTATAGTGACCGTTAGACTCTGATTTGAATTTTTTTCTCGCGAGAAAGAAATTCTTACCATAGAACGTACACTAAACGGCTATTGTTTTTCTTTCGCATTTTTCAAATTCCAAGCAATTACTGTCCCCCAGATTTCACAGATATGCCCTTCATCAATAGCCTAAGGGCATGGGTTATGTTTTCCTGGTCTGCGGGGATGTTTGCAAATGAGATCCACTGCCTTTAAATAAGAAAGGGTGAATCACAATTGTGCCACTTTTACTGCAGACCCTTGTAAATGTGACACAATTGTGATTCATTCCACCCTTTTGTTGTTTACAAGATATCTTGAGATTAAAACAAACAAATTGAACAAAACAAATGACATTTGAAAGCTGAGACTTTGCCATTGACGTTAATGTAAGCATCATGTCGCAGAGCTGTTTTCTAATTGCAACACGAGGGGCGGTTTTTACTTGCACAATTTTTTGGACATCGCCTACATCACCTTCGCAAAAATATTCGTACAAGTGAAAAAGCACCCTCTATTGACAGTTGAAATAATACTGCTGTGACACACTGTTTACGTAAAATGACAGGCGAAGTCTAAGCTTTCAAATGCTGTTTGTTTCTGTTCAAATTCCTTGTTTGATCCAGATATCTTGCTAAGCACAAAAGTGAAGAATCACAATTGTGTCACTTTTACGGAAGAGAGCCTGATGCTTTTAGTATACTTAGTCACTCGCTCTTTTACATGATTACATTTGTCTGAAATTATATTTTACCTCAGCTTCCATATTTTATTGCACAGTTTTTGAACTCGCAACCAGTCCTGACCAGTTCAGCCATGTCTAGACACGCGACGTGATGTCGCAAAACAATTAATTGTGCATACTTTGTATACATTTAGGAATGCGGTTAGCTCTAATCCAATACACTGTAACTTGTCAATGTTTAAATTATGTCAGCCCTTGACCAATCAACATCATTAATATACCACGTGATTTCGCCGTCAGTTCACTTGTCAGCTTTTCCTTCTTTCTTTGCGCCAAATTCTACGTCCTACGCTGGTCATCATCGTTCCGCGATAGTCGAATTCATTTTCTGCACGTTTACATGGCGACTGATAATATACCCCATGGACTTACAGACTTTTGGAACTCTCGCTTGCCTTAACTGGCCGGTTACACGGACTATATGAACTCATGTTCATGTTCGGCGATGGTCAAATTCATTTTCTGCACGTTTACATCGCGACTGATACTATACCCCATGGACTTACGGACTTTTGGAACACTCGCTTGCCTTAACTGGCCGGTTACACGGACTTCATGAACTCATGTTTAGCTTGTCTTCATCAGCCGGCAATTCAGATTCGTTACGTGAGTTACAATGTATTTTAGCTTATCTAAGATGTAGCGCTACTATCTAAATTGTCTAGTGTTTACTCATTTATTTCTGGCATGTTCACACACCTCTGCCATATTCCATACAAAGTGCAATATTTGGTTTTGTGAAATTCAAATTATCCAAACTTTATATTTTTATAATAAACTCCAGAGAAGGGAAATGTTCTCATCTCTTTATTCTGTGTAAACTGACTGTCCACGTATTAGTACAAAAAAGGAATTATTGACACAGCAAATCAGTTACAATCTACATTCATTTATTCAATTTCATTCACAATCTATCATTCGTTTACAAATTCAACCAACCGTGTCATAATTTCCTACACTATCATTGACTGTAGTAAAAGTTGCACATTTGTGATTTTACCTTTTCATTGTTAACTGAATATATCTCGGGATTAAAACAAGCAAACTGAACAGCACAAACGGCATTTGAAAGCTAAGAGTATGCCCTTGATGGTGATGTAAGCATCACAGCACAAAAATGTTTTTCTCATTACCAAAGAGGGTGCTTTTGACTTGCACAAAATATTTTTGAGACACACTGTACATTATATTGGCAGGTTCGTGGTTCAATATCATATGCTGATGACTTTCAGCTACTAAGGATATCATTGATATTGATAAAGAATATTGTCAACATAACATTACTGATGGGTCATGAGAAGGAGTATGATGATTCAGAAGTTATATTATTTGTTTTTCTGTTTTGTGAAAGGTAAATGACATGATTGGTGGTAGTCCTCAACTTGGGGTGAAATTATTCTAGAATCAAGTTAACTTTGCTAGGATTCTATTGTAAAAATTTGGTAGTTAAAAGTTGACTCATTCTAAATTAACTTCCATCTGAATGCCTTGTGACAGACAAATCTGTTGTGTAGGGTTCTGTAAAATATATTTTTCTCCGGGCTCCAGAGAGACAAAATGCTAGTAGGTTCATGCTTGATTTGGCTCAAGTAAACAAATTCAAGATAAATCCTTCCAGCCAGGAGATACACTCCAGCTGGTGTATCCATTTATATATCTTTCAACCAGTTTGGTTCAAGAGGCATTTTTTGTTTCTCCCAATCATGTCACTGGCCTTTGATATCCTTTTTGATCAAATATTGCTGCAATTGCATTAATATTTTCAGATTTCTGCAGTTCCTGTGGACATATCAATAGCTTGTGTGACACATACAAGTTTTAAATATTTTCTGAGGAATTATAACACATTCAAGAGATACGATCTGCTGTGGGGCGATTCCGTGCGTGTCGTACGGGACATTTTGACAACAATTTCTAGTCTCTTGGCTGAATGCTTGAGCAATGACAATTTGTTTTGTGGTGATTATGAAGTACTAGTGGGTAGCTTTGTGAAAAAATGACAACCAACAAAAATGTGTTGTT
>JZLH01S0194624.1:0-15583 GCA_001188425.1 Eucidaris tribuloides | reverse complement strand
TGGTTTTGAGTGAAGACAAAGGTTCCCTGTCCTCGAGAGAGGATATTTGGATCCTTCTGGCAAAAGATACTGCATCAAGACTATTGGATGCTGCGTGGCTGGGATGAGGTGTTGCTTGGTAGCGAACGATGTGTTTAGAATATCCGATCACCATCTTAATTTGACCGTGTTCGACGTCAATGAAGATGGGGTATTCATTGCGTTTGTCGCAAAATTGCCTTAAAGAGAATATTCTTGATTCCACAATTTGAACCTCGGTCACCTGCACGTTGGGCATGTATGACACGCGTGTTGTCTTTTCCACCTGAAGTATTGGAGAAGTTTGAACCTTTTAATTATTTATCAGAAATGCACGTCAGTTTAACGCAAAACGGAAACGCTACTTTAATATTTCGAGCTCAGAGATCTGCTAAAGACAATCAAAAATACATGCGTAATGTGAGCGAAAACTTATTGATTCCTTCATTGAACCAAGAACTCCTCGATATATGCGGTGTCTCATCAATAAAAATGTCACAAAGTTGTTCGAATTCTCACGTAGGTCATTGTAATCTAAGCAGGGAATATGAATTCGAACGACAGTATTCGTTTATTGTACATAATGGAAATAAATATGTTTACATCAATGAAACGGGAGCACTATATTATGAAGTCGTGCCAGTTTATGTAACCAGATACGCAATGGACCTGTCCGAGAATCTTTTTATAAAATCTATGTATGTCCGAGTGTGCAAAAATTCATTAGGTAGCCTCTCCTGCTCAGTGCTGAATCTCAACGCATCCGCTTTCAAACCAGAGGGAACAGAAGGCTATTTAGAATACTCTGAAACAGGCACTTCGATATCTCCTGACGATTATATCATAGCTGCAAACGGATCAATCCAAGTTTGCAACTTCCTCAACCAATCAGGAACAATTCACAAAAACGAAACGCGGTTATTTTTCGTATACTCACCTGCACAGGTGTACCTTAGCTACATTGGTATCGCGGTGTCTTTGCTGGCTCTCCTAATAACCCTTGTGACATATTTAAAGTTTGCTACTCTTAGATCGCTGGTAAGCAGCAAATTAATTATGGCGCTGTGCTTTTCTTTGATCTGTGCACAGTCAATGTTGCTCTTCCTTGGCATCGCAACTACTAATCGAGGGGCTTGTACATTTTTAGCTATACTGTCTCACTTTCTTTGGTTGAGCGTTTTCGGATTCACAACTGCTTTGGCCATTGACCTGAATAAGACTTTTGGATCGACGGAATCCATCCGAATCTCAGGTGATAGCCCGAGAGTGTTTGTCGCCTATGTGTGCGCTGTTCTTGGTGTATCTTTCACAATTATTCTCGTTTGCATTATCCTGGCATATAGTGCTGGGGACCAGCTAAACATTTGGTATGGTGATGAAAGCACATGTTGGATTGGAAATAAATTGGTGAATTTCTTGGCTTTCGGCATCCCCGTTGCGATTTCGCTGCTCTTGAATTTCGTTTTCTTTATTCGCATAATACACGGAATTCGATCGTCTTTTCAATCAGAACATCGCCTCTCAGAAGACAAGAGAAAACGGAATAGAATCAAACGGGATCTCCGAATCTACACCAGGGTATGTGGATAAAATGAATAAAACACTTTATTTTAACATTTAAAGATTGAGTTCAGGATTTGCATACCAAAAAGAAAAAAGGGTAAAATGAATAAAATTAATGAATGAGCTTAAATTATTCACAATGTAAAAAATTAGTACATGTATTAACAAACACCTCTCATAGAACCTTTGGGTAGATTACGTAGTTTGGGTGAAAACCTGGACGGTTAGACGTCAAAATTTTCAAAATGATGGCCCGTGGACTGACCGTTCTGTTACTTCCAAATTTGTCCCATCTGCAGCTAGCCGAAGATCACGCAGAGTGGCGCTTGACCATAACAGCGTACGTAGTCACCCACTGACCACTGCGCTCAGCTGGTTATGCGAACGTACACATCACCGTGTTCTGCAATTTGAGCAAAGTTTAAACTTACGGAAAGGACAATATTCTGGTAGTGTATCGTTATTAGTTTTTCTCATTAAACAACACGACATATGGATTTCAAACTTATAACACACCATGTGTAAGTATTTGAATACCGTTTGGTAATGCTAATGAAGGAAAGTGGTGGTCTTGCAAATCTTGAACCCAATCTTTAACACTTTGGGTGCTAGGTTGTTTTGGATTAATGTGTATAACCTTTCAAAAATGTACGCTTTATTATAAAAATCCAAATATTGTCGATACAAGACATTTTTACTCATTTAATTGGTTCAATGTGTCTTCATATTACGATGAATGTCATTGGTAGGAACTTCAGTGACGTTTGTAATTCAAATTAAAAAGTACGGAACTGATTGTCTCCTCAGTGCATATGTGGGCCGATAGCACCCAAAGTGTTAATACTTGATAAACCTTGACATTTACTCCAACTTAGGGTTGAGTGGTGCCATCTGTATCTTGGTTTTTTGCCATTCCGTATGTTTTATAGCTATTCATTTTAACACTCATTAAATTGATTTATATACATGTATATATACATATATTTCGCCTGACTTGAAGACATTGTGGAAGCCCCATTAACGTGATTAAACAATTGTCAAACGTTGCTATCTAATGTATCTTGCAGTATTTGAATGAATAAATACACACCCCAGAACACAAAACCTCAGACAGTTATGCTTTCATTTGTAAAATATGTACTGAAAATATCGGCATATGAATTATTGTCACCTCACAAAAACTCCGGACCACCGCAGTCTATGGGGAAAAACTGGAATGGTCGCTCAGTGATTTTTACTTTATAAAAGCACTTAACTACTGTTTTGAACAGCAATAGCTTCAGAGCTTCATTGTTAGGCCTCATCAAAGACACGGGTAGCATGGAGGATCATGCAAATCGGATTTATTATTTTTTTTTTACTGGAGAGTGAAAACATGTGACTTTAACTTTTTATGCGCTAATGTTGCATTTCTGCACAATTGTACAATTAAATCGAACAATCGTAATAAATATTTTTCTCTTTCGCCTTTGTACCGGAGACACTAAAAAATAGTTGGTGTGCGTAATTAAGGTACGCCTATAGCAAAAATTACCGTGTCAATACCGCAATCAGGAAATTTAAATTTATAGAAAATGTGAAACGAACAATCATTGTTATTTTTATCCCCTCAGAATAAATTTAGGGTGTAAAATGTTAGTTACCCCGTTTGGATGAATATCTGGACACGTTAAATATTCTGCAATATCATTTAAATCAGGATGTCACAGAGCTACGTAAATAAAATACTGTGATGCATTTTGTTTTTGTTTGTTTTCTTGTATCACACAGATCACAACCCTCATGGGATTCACATGGATCTTCGGATTCGTAGCGGCTTTCGCCGGTGAGGCCGCCCTTTGGTATATCTTTATTATTCTTAATTCGCTGCAGGGGCTGTACATATTCCTCGCGTTTATGGTAAACAAGAAAGTATTCGGAATGTGGAAGAGCGTTCTCCATCGCAGACGGCAGAAGTTTCGGGAAGGATCGGGATTGGAATCCAGTCGAAAACCTTTGCGCTTTTCCGGTGATGGATCCAATGCTGTAGATGCAGCTAATGAACCCAATGAAATGGACACTATAATCACCGCACAAACATCTTGATACTTCCCAGAAGAAAAGGATAAACAGATAGATAGATAGATAGATACAGTACTGGTCACAATTAACCTACCTTGCGCAACGAGTGTATTACGCATGACATACACAAAGGTTGCGCGCAGGCTACGCGAAGCTTACCCGTAACTGGCGCGCGAAGCGTGCGTAGTTTATGCGAATACCCTGCTGTTACCTCTGCGTAAATAATTGTGTAACCTGCGCGCAGGTCGCGCGCAAGGTACGCATGACATACGCGAAGGTTGGGTGCAGGCTACGCGAAGCTTACGCGTAACCGGCGCGCGAAGCGTGCGCAGTTTACGCGAATCCCCTGCTGTTACCTCCGCGTAAATAAGTGTAACTTGCGCACAGGTCGCGCACAAGCTTCGCGCGACATGTTGCCCATTACAATCACGTAGGTTGCGCGAATGTCCTCCGCAGGTTACGCGCATTTGAGTGGGTTAATTGTGACCAGTATTGTAGATAGATAGATAGATAGATAGATAGATAGATAGATAGATAGATAGATAGATAGATAGAAAAAAACCCTTTGCGCTTTTCCGGTGATGGATCCAATGCTGTAGATGCAGCTAATGAACCCAGTGAAATGGATACTATAATCACCGCACAAAAAACTTGATACTCTCCAGAAGAAAAGGACAGACAAATAGATAGATAGATAGATAGATAGATAAATAGATAGATAGATAGATAGATAGATAGATGGAAAGATAGATAGACAGATGGATAGATTGATAGATAGAGATGGATAGATAGATAGAAATATAGATGAATAGATAGATAGATATGGATAGATAGATAGATAAATAAATAGATAGATAGATAGATGGATAGACAGATAGATAGATAAATAGATAGATAGATATATAGATAGATAGATAGATAGATAGACATAAAGATAAATAAATAACTAGATACGTAAATAAATAAACTAGAGCAGTGCTCAGAGAGCGAAGTACCTACACCAAAGTTACTATATCCCACGTAGACACTCTACGGCCTGAAGCCGTAAGGGGCAGTAGACCTACACTTACAGGGACGAGAATACAAATAGTACATGAACTCATGCGGGACTAATTGATTTGTGTTTTAATTGACATTGACCTTGATACGTGACCTATGACCTTGAAAATTGAACTTGGTCGACGTCTATCATCTCCTTGTTGAAACATGTGTAAACATCTTATGGGACTAGATGTAAAACTGTGCCTGTGAGACTTTTATCAAACATACAAACACAAAAACAAACAAATAAACAAACACTACCGATCCGCATACCTCCGTTGGCGGAGGTAATAATATTAATTCCATTTTGAATTGATAATTGTAGCAAACATCGGTGACGCAGGGGTCTGTATATTTGTTATCCAATACCTGTCCAATAGAATGATTCAGTAATTTTCAGTTGGTGCAACGTACTGTTGCACAGAATGTGCATAGATCCATGTATTGCTCTTATTGGGGTAAATGACCTGTCTAATGATGTCATACTCTATCACTACGTTTGAAACCCGTGATTATTCAAATGTTATTTTTTGCTTGGGTTCAATTCTGACCAAAATTACATTTCTATGATTTCGTATATGTATAAAGTTACAGAGTCAATCACTCTAAAATTGGCATAAACGACATTAACAAAGACTATGCATTTTTTGTTCTATATTTGATGATATTTGAAAATGGGTTTCCGTTAAATACGTCTACCCCAAGGACGTTTTTTTTTATACAATGGATCTACGACCCTTGGCTATGTAAAAGTGGAGTTACAATTTATGTGCAATTTTACATCACTTTATGCGGCCGAGGTTGTTTTACTTTTTTTTCTTTCAGGAAGGGTGAAGGGTCTGTGTATTCTTTTGTCGATACCCACATTTTAGATCTCGACCACAACTTAGGATTGGGGGTTGGCTTTGAATAATAAGGATTCGAAAAGTGTTTTGTCGAAAAATGATATCGACATAAAGCATATTCCATTGTATTTAGCAAATTAATAGTATGTACTTTTATTTTTTTTTTTTAGATTTACATGTTATCAATGATTTATAAATGGAACATATTGGTGCGATATGTTATTTTTATTTTAATTTTAAATTTTTTTAATTTATTATTAGGTTTGAAAGGTTAAACAGTAAATGGTCTATTTTTTGAGATTTTTTTTTTTCAAAATGCCCATGTAGACAATGATTTGTGTTAATATGTGTGTGTGTGTGTGTGTGTGTGTGTGTGTGTGTGTGTGTGTGTGTGTGTGTGTGTGTGTGTGTGTGTGTGTGTGTGTGTGTGTGTGTGTGTGTGTGTGTGTGTGTGTGTGTTATTGTGTGGTGTGTGTGTGTGTGTGCGTGCACCGTTTGGCGTGGAACATACTTTAGATTGGGAGCAGTTGGGGATTTAAAAGAGGAAAGAACAAGCGGGTCGGATTTTTTTCGGACGTCACACTTTTTAATAGCATAAAGTAAATCTGAAATTTGAAGAACCCCTTTTTATTATTATCGTTATTAACAAGACATTTTTCCCACGACAATGTTTTAGGGTGTTATAGTAAATCTATAGAGCCATTTTTTTTTTATTATCATTGTCAACTTGGTTTAGAAAGAATATTCCTTGACAATAAATTCCTGGGTTTGTTGCCTGCCTGCCCACCCCATTTTGATACCTGCGTGCATTTATGTGTGTGTTTGTACATGTATGCCTGTATTAATCTATTCCAGTATATGTGTTGATATTTTTGGATAGTTATTTTTGTTTTGTTTCCATACCGTCCCATAAAGAATATCGATTACAAAATGTAGGTCAATCAATTTCTTTCACGCCTAAATCTGACATACAGGTTTGATATATAGTCAGTCACATGACGTGTATTTAATAATTCCTGGAACTTTCCCATTTCCCACCAAGACTTTTAAATTATACAGCATTCTCTGATTTTAGTGTACTTGAAGGTCATTTCTATTCATACGTAACGCGGTAACACGTGTTTTTTTCAGGAAAACTTGAGAGTCAATATCGTGTACTTATTTCTTTTTCAAATCATAAACGAAATGGTGGGCGGATTGGAGGACAACGCACTTTTAGTTGTGTTATGTTATTTATTCCGATGTAGTAACCTTTCCATCATTCAATATTTCCTGCGGCGTAGCAGGTGCCTGTTAAGGGGGGGGGGGGCAGAGCCAAAAAATTCCCGCTATGTCCAAAAATAAGAGTCTTTCCTTTCATTTTCCCGATGTTTGGTGGATTTTCCCGCTGATTTTTTTTTTCAGGGGGTGGGGGGGGGCACTCTGCACCCCTGGCCCCGGCTGTTACACCTCTGAATATTGCCTTATCAAAAAAAAAAACCTCATCAAGATGAGAACAATCCAATTATGGTGGTTGAGGATTATTTTATTTTTACAAGTACAACTTAATACCCGACAACTAGTGGGGAAATAAATTAAACTTAGATCACGTTTATGATTTGCACAACCGGAATTAGATTTATCAACAAAATTAGTTAAAGTTATGTAGAATGTGAAGATTCACATAAACCATCACCTCCCACAAAGAGCCTTGGAGCTAAAAGGCCAAGTTCCATTAAAATGAACGCTGATGAAATTCAAAGCATAATGCATCACGTAACGTCGCGACTTGTCGCTCACTGAATTTGAATTTTATACGACCGTAAAATCTAGTCTGACTGCCAGACCCGAGTCGTGTGTCATCTCGTGAAAACTGAAAAAAAAAACCCTGCTAATCAAGGCTTACAACACTGTACAAGGTCAAAAACTTGACACCAGTGTAGTTGGGAGATTGTCAATCAATCTGTGCTACAGTTGGACTCTAATTCAGTATTCAGTATTATGGGAAGGCGTCATGGCTCAGTGAATAAGGCTTCGGTTTCTCGACCTAGACGTCCGTGGTTTGAATCCACAGCGGGCCATGTCGGTTGTGTCCTTGGTTAAGGCACTTTATCCCCATAACTTCGTCCCTCGGATAGGACGTAAAGCGGGAGGTCCCGTCTTGAGACAAAAACACCTCAGCACGTAAAAGAATCCACGCACTTCATGGAAAAGAGAAGGGTGAAAACCCGGTGTTGTGGTCACATATCCATATGCAAAAACTACCTGGGACTGGATGCCTGAGGGTAATAGTGATTAAGTTCGCTTTTTTAGTCCCTGTCTTCCGAAATGATGACTAAGCAATAATAATAATAGTGTGTATCTTTCTTTATTTAAATCAAATCTGAGCAAAATTGATTGCCTTGCAAATCCATGAACACGGTTTTTAAATGGTAAGGGCAAAATGTTGAATAGATCTTTGGGAGATGTGAAATAATTCTGAAAGAGACCTTGATGTATTGATTTTACAGGTGGCGAAGATGCTAAGTTTAAAGGTCGGAACCGCTACGTAGGATGATTTTACAGCTCCTTGCCGATGACGTCAGTGTGTGTGTGTGTGTGTGTGTGTGTGTGTGTGTGTGTGTGTGTGTGTGTGTGTGTGTGTGTGTGTGTGTGTGTGTGTGTGTGTGTGTGTGTGTGTGTGTGTGTGTGTGTGTGTGTGTGTGTGTGCGTGTGTGTGTGTGTTCTCACACAGATATACTTGTGGCGTATCGTATGAGTACAGCAACACCCTTGTGAGGTATTTTTTTTGCTTACAGGGAATAAATCATGTAGCCCACAATGGAATACCTCTGCAGTAACATAACAACATTCTACTTCTAGTTTTAAACTAGAATGTTGTTTAACTAGTTTTAAACTAGAATACTAGTTTTAAACTAGTATTACTCTTTAAGAGTAATACTCTTAAAGACAATTTAATGGATTTTTTCTGAACTAAACACATCTCTATTTACACAGACATACTTGTGGGGACCCAAAATTGTACATGGTTCTATGAGATGTTTCTCACAAGGTATATCTGGTACTGACACACAAACACTTGTTGTGTGTGTGTGTGTGTTGTGTGTGTGTGTGTGTGTGTGTGTGTGTGTGTGTTGTGTGTGTGTTTACCTTTCCTTTTCCGCGTCTAAATTTTCACGTTTTTGTCACAGTTCATTATATTTTATTTTTTGATCCTCGTGAATTTGTTATATGCAATTGGAACTAATGCATTTTTCTCCAAATTAAAACAAAATAATTCCATTATAATCAAATTTGTATACTATTCGGCAGTTGTCCATTATCTTATTGTGTTTTTTTTTTC
The DNA here is from genome assembly GCA_001188425.1 of Eucidaris tribuloides. NCBI lineage: Eukaryota > Metazoa > Echinodermata > Echinoidea > Cidaroida > Cidaridae > Eucidaris > Eucidaris tribuloides. Next base: position 6,733 of record JZLH01S0194624.1, on the reverse strand, counting down.
AACCAGTGCGACGTCACTATTGATCGCTGAAATTAAATTCTGGAATTTATAATCCATCTTAATTCGTTTTCCCTGACGATGGTCAATTAAGGAAGACAAAGAAGCTGTTTTAACTCTATACACCTGATGTAATTCCCTCGATACTAAACCTATTTCAACAATTGAAATAATTAACATCCCTTTTCGTGCTATCCGTGTTTTGTGTACGCACGCAATCACCGTTACCTAACCTTCGATTAACCATCAATATCGGCCATCGCCTTCACCACGAGTGAAATTACGTTTGACTCAGGAAAATAGGAACGATGTTAAAACGTGAGATCCAACAACAATTATTTACTTTCCTTTTCCTCACCACCTAAATGTAGTGGTCGAATCGCGTTAACACCGAAAGCTGTTATTCGTGAAATATTTTTGTAATCCTGTCCTTGTAAAGACATATATAAGTCCCCGCTCACGTGCGTTTTTGTCAGTCTGGCTAATAATTTGCGCAAACTCAAAGTCTCCTTTCCTCGGTCCTGCCTATCAGATGCATTTGTCGCTAAGTGACGGGATAATATAAACCTACTCCAAATGACGGAGTGTTGTATTTCCGCGATTGGCGTCAAGCTTTGCTACTCGTTCTGATCTTCTAGGCTTTCAGACATAGGTGAGTACCGGTATCTTCATCAAAATGTGCTTAATACAGAGTGTTTTCAAAAAAGCGGAACCCAGCTTCCACCAAGAAGAAAAAAAAGGGAGGTCTCAGTGAATAACTCTCTGACCGTGTTGATGAGTAGGTCTAAATCTGTGCTCAAAGTAATTTTAACACTGCTAATTTAAAATGTTTGCAATTTGATAACTCAAGGCTTAATTGTTACAAATATGGTATCAAAAAAAAAATAAAAATATTATCTTTGCGATGACATATTACAATAAACGTAATTATGTTTATTAGATTATATATTCCTGGTGGAATTGGGTACAGCTTTTTTTCAAAACAGTCTGTTGATATAAAGAGCTTATTTGCAAAGGTTGCTTAATCCCTGAACCACCAGAAATGAGTTATCAACATTCTTTCATGTGCCATCATTTTTTTTTACTGTAGATACAAAATCAAAACAAAACAAATCCTACTTCAGGATGAAATGTGAAGCCAAATTATATAAGCAAGTAGGAAACATCACGTATTTTACTTTATATTTTTTCAGACGCGTGACCAAAATCGGGCAAATAAAAAGAATGTTTCTCAAAAGTTACCTGACAATGGCACAAAGGACACTAGTATGTCATAAGTGCCACAACCAACAACAACAGTTACCTGACAATGGATACAGTGCCGTTTTGCAAATAAACTCCTCAAAAAATCGTATGCTGAAAACATTTACTATCATTTGTTGGTGTAAAATACTTTTCAACGAATACGATCCATCAAAGTAATTGTATATTTCCTATTCCGTAATTCTAATTTTATTCAAGGAAATGTCTGTTTTCATTTCTTGAGTAGAAAATTCGAATATGAATTCCATTACGCAAATATTTAACCCTCCATATAGGATTGCAATCGTTAATTTCATACGTGCAAAGATAAACCAAGAAGGGAAGTTTTGAAGACAGTGAGCAATGCTGAATAGTAGTCAATACAGTACAATTCTGTATTTTAATTGGTGATTTTTTTTTTCTCCTTCGTCTTCTGTCTTGTTTCCTAAATATATGTGATAATATGTATATTTATATTTTTAGACATCAATGCGGATGGGTTGGTCGATATTCTACAAGTTATATACTTTGACGAATATCATTATTTTCATTACAGATCATTCAAGAATCGGTTTGGTAGTGCATTAATTTGTCGAGGTATACATTTAAAAAAAATGCAAGTTATCTCAGGGCGTCGTAATGTTTTATTTGGATACGAAGCTCGTTCAAAGGAAAATATTGCGATTTATTACAGCTCATTGGAAGAACAAGAATGTTACAATGTGATTTTCCCCTTTGTATTCCTACGTTTTATATAACCTCTGTCTCGTTCTTTCTCTTTTCTGTATCTATTGCATCCAACAAATAACTATGTGCTCTCACATCATCCAGGTAATGATGTTAAGCTTTCTTTGAGTTTTAGTTGGTGACAGTTTTCGAGTATTTTAGTGTTAATAATAATAATAATAATAATAATAATAATAATAATAATAATAATAATAACGTCTTATTTACCCAGGGTAGCCATTTCAGTCACAAAGACTGCTCTACCAGCGGGCCCTGCATAACATAACTGTTATTATTACACTTCCCTGTTCTAGAAGCACGCCTGGCTAGAAAGCAGAAAGGTACCATTATTTTTTAAACCCCCAAAGTTGTATGACCCGGCCGTGTCTCGAACACCCCGACCTCGGACCAAGAGCGGAACGCTGCTAATCCACTGAGCCATACTCGCCCGTTATAGTTCCAGAGTGAAAATGTTTAAACAAGCCTAAATTAGGAATTTGTTGTAATATACCAAAGTAAAATCATTGAACCACGAGCTCTTGGTATTATGGATGAATTGTTTTCGAGCAGAAATCTATTACAACAACCCTCAAAATGTTTAAGTTTTAATTAACCATATAAGTTATATTATTGAGACAGTTGTTTTCCATATTAAAGTTGTGTTTTGCATGCTTTTGTTAATATAATTACGAAGATTATTATGATTATTGAGATGACGATGATTGTAATATTACCTTTTTTTGCTATTGTTATTATTATTATTGTTATTATTATTATTATTATTATTATTATTATTATTATTATTATTATTATTATTATTATTATTATTATTATCATCATCATCATCATCATCATTACAGCATTAAAAGCCACCACAGACGGAGTCCAAAAAAGGGGTTTATTTCGTCACAATAGGGAGGAGAGCTATCGTTGAGACGACAAAAAATGTGCGTAAAGGGAAATTGAGACAATAGGCCGAGAACAAAATAATTCGCCCTAAGGTTGCAATTAGAGTTGTTGTTGTTGTTGTTGTTGTTGTTATTATTATTATTATTATTATTATTATTATTATTATTATTATTATTATTATTATTATTATTATTATTATTACCATCATTATTATTATTATTATCGTCATCATCATTACTATAATAGTAATACTTATTGTTATTATCATCATCATCATTATCATCATCATTATGTCTGTGTACTTGTAGTATTTATCTAAACACATTTGCCTTCAGGCCTCGTATGTTAGTGTAAAAAGGAAAACGAACTAGGAAGCCTATAAGGATACGTTTTGCTTAATTATTTATCTTTTCCATACAGTTTTGGAACCGCTTCTAAACATGTAATCATTTTTATCGAGTTGTTGGATCACTGGTGATTTCCAAACCTTTCACGCTAAAGGCTTAAAGGTTATTTGTTTGAAAAATCATCAAAATAACATTGCAATATACCCGTTGCAGAACTGTTTGTTCAGAGTAAATTAAATGTTGAATTTGGATAGAAAGTTTTATCCGAGGACGCCATTAGTCTATTTAAGACCTTTTCTACCCAAACTATTCTACAATAAAACGTAGTGAAAGGATCGGAATGATTTCTCAAGGCATTGGAATGGTGAAATATAACTAATATCATCTTACCGGAATTGATCCACCACGAGCCCATCGAACGTGCAACAAAGAATGCAACCTGGATAATAAGAGTAGATCCTTTTCAACAAAAAATGACGCCAATGGGTCAGTATATCAAGAGAAATTCGATATTAAAGAGCACGTATTTCAATAAAGAAGCGAGGAAATATTGTTGAGAAATTTAACGATCGTTCGTTCGCCTCTAATATAGCTGTGGTCCGAAAATTAAAACCGAGATATTTGTACTCCAATACTTTCCTCGTGCTTATGTAAACATCGGCCTATGTCTTATTACCACGATGCACTTACATTATATGTACTTGCTCACGGTTCTCCCTCGAAAAGCCAATATGTAGTAAAATCCCTGGGATATCTAATTTCACAAGATTAACAACCAATTATTAACGAAACAAAATTTGCCATGGTCTAGACTGCGCGTCTACATTTACTCTGCAGAATAACACATTCTCTTTTCACACAACACGTCAAACGAAATTTCTTACTTCCTACGTGTGCCCAGGCCTGTTTTTCCCCTTTTTCTTACCATTAGAAGAACTACATACACACTGGCCAAATCAATAATATATTTGTTAACTTTTCGCCACGAAGACGAAAAATATGCGCTTGTTTGGGTATTTTCTATCGTTACTTCTTCATGAAATGAAGAGTCTTTTTTAAAGACGCTATATAACACTGTGGAAGACACGTTAAAAAAAATTGTCGAACTTTGCTATCTGACATATCTGACAGTGTTTGAATGGACAAATAAACACCCAAGAACACAAAGGTTTGGACAGTTATGCTGTCACTATAGTACAATATGTGCAGATACAAATTGGCACATTAATTTCCTATCGGGCGATAGGAAATTCTGCAACACAGCAGTCTATGGGGGAAAGCTGGAATGGTCTCTCAATGATTTTTACTTTTTTAAAGCACTTACTGATCGTTTTAAACTGCAATTTTTTCAGGGCTTCATTTTTAGACCATGTCCGAGAAACTGGCAGCATGGGGAATCATGCAGCTCATATTTTTTTTAAACTGGAAACACTGTTATACAGTGCCTTTAAAACTTGTGGTGTACAAATCTAACTATGTATGCAACGCAAGAAGGACTGAAACATACCCCGAAAGAGGCTTGGATACCAAAAGTTCCTGGCAACTGGCTGCACGACTTTCCACCTTAATTTTGACTTTTGGACCGTATTGTAATTCACGGCTAATCATTACTTTGGCAGTCAAAAGTCTCCAAACATAACTTGAAATAAAGTATCCGTTATATTTACAGACATTTGGAACAAATATTAATTATCAATTGTTGTAAAAAAAAAAATCGGTCCAAGCGGAAAAATTATGTCGGAAAGTCGAGCAAAACGTTGCCAGGAATTTCTTGTGATGCCTACGTTGTGTTTTTTACTCAGGTTTTTTTTTTCAATTACCCCCCCCCCAAAAAAAAAAAACCTAAAAAAAAAAATAGAGGGTACAGAGAGAATCGAAACTTTGCGTTATTGTTTTCGGCGCCCGCAAGTATGGCTCGGGGAGTATTATATCAGAATAAGACCACTAATGGAGACATGTTCGTCGCATGGTACAGAACACATAAAGATACTTAAGTGGAAAGTACTTATCCATCCAAAGGACACGCACTTATCACTGACGATACAAATTCGAGTACGTTGTTGGCAGTACAATTCATTAATGTAAATTAATGACTGTCGCGATTATCTTTTAGATTGTAAGGCAAACCGTGGAGTCGTCGTCAACTGAATAATCGCCGGTGAGGAGATGATGTGATTTACCTGTCACCATGGCAACCAATCATCATCCGTCTTTGAGCTCGTTGGTACTTGGTATTTCTTCTCTGCTGATGATTTCGCTCGCCATTTCGACGACAACTCCAGGTAAGACCCAACGATTCGGGGAAGGAGATCCCAACTATTTGAAGGCAACATTTATCTATGGGTCCTGTTATAAGTTCCGAGCAGAAATAAAGTCCTGAAAAAAATTGTCCTTCAAACCATACCCAATTTTGCCATGCCCATTTCCCCATAAGCTGGCCGGATGATTAATTTAACTTTGATATTGTAATTATCCATTGTTATCTTGCCAGCAACATCACCACTTTGCAGAGTTTTGCTTTCAACGATGTTTATTTGTCCGTTCAAGTACTATAGTTCAGATATCACAGTTTGATATTATTTTTAAAGTTGAACCTCCAAAATGTGAAAGTGATTTAACGCAATAACATTCTGAAACACTTTAAGAAAAACAGAACGAAAACTAGTATCAAAATAACTAAAATTTCGACCGTATACTTCCTGCTAATTCCAATCTTTAGGGATACTAATACTTTTTCTTATCTATCAATAGGTTTGTGCGTGCGTGTGTGTGTGTGTGTGTGTATATATATATATATATGTGTGTGTGTGTGTGTGTGCGTGTGTGTGTGTGTGTATATATATATATATGTGTGTGTGTGTGTGTGTGTGTGTGTGTTTGTGTGTGAGTGTTTGTGTGTATGTGTGAGAGAGAGAGAGAGAGAGTGTGTGTGTGTATGTGTGCAACCAATTTGGCATTCTAACCAATGACATATGTATTTTTAAACACTTTCTAACTGACACTCTTACAACCGATTACGTCATCGGCTTTACTTTTTGATCAATTTCTAGAAATAAAATGGAAACGCTTGAGAGCTTGTGGTTTTCAAGGCATTAACAGATAGTTTATATACAAAACAAAATGTTACAAAATATAGCATTTTCACTTACCACAAGTATGTACTGCAATGATTTTTACTCAGTAATTCAGTATTTGTGTTTGCCTGAAATAACTTCCCTTTATTTAACATGTTTAAGCAAACAAGAATAATCAAATTCTGCTTTTTCGACACCCCCTGTCTGATTTTGAGATGGAAATAGAAATAGAGAGAGAGAGAAAAAATACTTGGAGTCTAGTGGGGTATATACCCATATGTATTGTGTTATAAGTTTTGTTTGCATTGGTGAAAGGCAGTACATACTTTTCGTATGTGAAAATGATTTATTTTGCAACATACACAAACACGTACACGGACAGAACGTCAGCAACACATACACGCCCAATTACATTTACATAGACTCGAACGGCGAGGG
>JZLH01S0194607.1:57530-63187 GCA_001188425.1 Eucidaris tribuloides | reverse complement strand
CCCCCTCCCCCTCCCCGTCATGACTGGTGTTAACATCTCCTGCAAAGTGCACGTAATCAAGTTTACGCTCAGCAACAGAACATATTAGCACCACTCTCCGTCTGTGCATCTCCGAACATAACCTGCATGCATTCATTGCAACTATTATACTGAGCATCGCGAATCATGAAGGCCTATAATGGCTCGCTATCTAATAATCCAGTTTGCATTTTAGGTAAATTAATATGTATCTACAGTTCGGTCAATGCATAAAAATGTAACATCGATAACCTATATTCTAAAGAGTGAAACTGAATCTCTCGATGATGTATCATGTTTGAATCCACATTAGTACGACTGAAATAATGTCACCTGTCAACGTATCATTGAAGTTATGAAATAAATTGTGTTTCTCTCATGTGTTCGATTGCAATCAGTGAGGGTGTGGTTGAATCTATGTACCCAATTATATTTGTTTAAAGAGTCAAAATAAATTACATGAATGGTCGATTATCTCAGTTTGTCTTAATTACGTGTTTGTGTGATTTAGTTATTCATTTATTTAATTGATTTGATTGATTGATAAATTGATTTATATATTCATCTTTCTAATTATTTATGTATGTATTTATTTATTTATTTATTTATTTATTTATTTATGTGTAATGTGTGTGTATGTATGTATGTATGTATGCATGCATGCATGCATGTATGTGTGCGTATGTGTGTATGTATGTATGTATGTATGTATGTATGTATGTATGTATGTACTATGTATGTATGTATGTATGTATGTATGTATGTATGTACGTATCTATGTATCTATCTTTCTATTTATGTATTCATAATGATACCAAGAACGTATCTGGTCTATTGCACTGTATTCGCTTGCACTTTGAGTACATACGGTAGTTGTGCACATAAACACGGTACTTTATGAGCTGTTGGGGCTAGTGTATATGTTGTTGATATACCACAGGGTGTAATTACTGAGATATCGTCTTCAAAGCAAGCTTGATATACATGTAGCTTATTAGTTTTTTTTTTAAATGATACCAAGTACAATTACGAACTCATTTTGAAATGTAAAAGCAAGGAGCTTGTTTGAAGCTCCTTGGTAAAAGACGTTCTTAATATCTACCGTTCTACACAAACGTGATGAGAATAAAGCATGCACACGCACCATGCAATCTTGAATATGCAGAGTCTACAATATACGTAACGAATCCGTACATGTATTACACACTCGTAATAGAATGTTGTTATAAGTAGGTCAGGCAAAAAGATTATTGTTCCGATACTTTTAAAAGAGTTTATTTGTAGAAGAAGTAATTAAGTCAAGGTCAGTGATGACCATTGTCTGGAAATGTCTTCATCAATATGGGAAGATTACTTGCAAACACTTACGTTTATTGCCATCATCGATTTTAGATGAATTCTGTTCCGAAAAAAAAAATATCAAATGAATTTGAACGCGATAGATGTCTGAAAAAATACTGACATTAAAGCACTTGTACTGATTATTCTGATATGTATTGAACAAAAATTCACACACACACACACACACACACACACACACACACACACACACACACACACACACACACACACACACACACACACACACACACACACACACACACACACACACACACACAACACACACACATACACACACACACACACATACATACACACACATACATACGCACACACAACACATACATACACACACACACAAACAAACACACACACACAAACAAACACACACACGCACACAAACCATACACACATACATGTGTGAATATGTATGTATATAAATATTTATATGAAGAGCAATTTATGAAATTAAATTGATGGATTTACCTATCGTCGTACAATAAAAATCCTTTCCATCTATCTGATTGATCTCATGCAAACTTGGTGACAATTATGCCGGTTGTATTGAAGAAGTTTATCACAAAAAAGCGTTATATATATCATAAATGTAATTGTGTCCAAAAATATCACATTCTTGTAAGTAACCTGGTTACGATAAGTTATTTTAAACATATTCTATACGTGTTCGTATTACATGAAGCAGGAAACCCTGATGGCAAGGGCAATTGTACACTTTGGGGAAAAAGTGCTAATTCGCATCCAAAATGGTTCTGCTGTTGTGATAAACATGGTGATAAAACGATCATTTTTCTCAGAGTAATATAATGGTTACTGTAATTTAATTAGTGAAACCCCCGCCCCCACCCCATGGGGGGGGGGGGGGTAGGAGAGGAATTTTGAGGAATAGTGTAGATCATTCAGAAAGCATCAATAAAACTATGACTTTCTGCAAGTTTGCTGTGTCAATTCATATCAATACGAGCCCTGGGACAACTTAAGTATACTCAACTGTGTGCCAGTATTGATGTTTTTTTTGCTCATATTTGCAGCCAGTGTGGTTCACTAATTAAATTACGGTAATCATAATCACTTGATCATGAAGATGTAGAGGGGAAGGATTAAAAAAACTTATTTAACAATCTCTCCTTAAATAAATAAAAAGGGGGGGGGGTTGAAATCGTGTAAACACAACTCTAACAACATTTTTTGTTTATTTTGCGTAATTTCTGACGAAATATCTGAATTATTTTACTTCTGAAATAAAATAATAATTTCGTTTGATAGCAACGACAAAATCATCTATAAAGTTTGAAAAGAGACGTAGGTTAAGTCATTTTCCGGACACTTGGTGATTTAACGTTTACCCTCAAAATAGCTGCCGAATTATCTTTGTATTTCTGAAACACTTCGTATTTCTCATAAATGATGTGATTAATGTGGGTGGGTCTAAAATCTAAGAACGCTTTCAATCGCTAATTAGATTAAATAGTTCAGTATTTGATATAACTGAATTTTGTTGGAGCAAACACTGGAGAAACGTGTGTTTTTCTTTGTTAGAGCTTGACCTTTTTATTGTTCATTGTATAATTCTCCGCGGATCTGGATGCAGATAATGCGAAATATATCAAATATCTCAGATTTGTATTTGATAAGATTTCGCAAAAGATAAAGCAGGCACACAAAAAAATCAAAGGATAGTTTAAGTATTGGTCCGGCCTCGATTAAAACCCGGCATTGTCCAGTCACGTTCATTAATATCATAACGGAGGAAGAGGTTTGTATAAACTGACAAAAGACTTATCGCTTGAATATTTATGATAGCTAGCCAAAATAAAAGCTGAAACGGTGAGTAAAATGATCCCCATATAATTAACCTTGACCAAATAGATGATGGCTTTTGCGCTGCAAAGACAAAAATTATCAATCAAGTCAAAGGAAAGCCCAAATGGATGAGTTTAAAGAAGAAGACTTCATAAAGGTGATTAGATTCTGATTAATAGGTCTTTTTTTGTAGAGTCGGCTCTGATGTCGCTTAGTTATATTAAATACTTCATACAAAGTGAAGTTCAACCATGAAGGGTTTTTTTTTGCGAATTATACATTATTTTGTTCCCACGAGTCAAATAAAAGAGATAACTTTTGATTCAAAGGAGGACATCAGTGGAACTAGTACTTCACAATGTTTGTGTGTGTGTCTAATACTTTGATTGTAGTCTTAACCATTGTGTTCATTAGCTCTATTTTTGTATTACTGATTGGCTGAGATTATGCGGGCTATGTTTCCCTCTCGTTTTTTTTGGGGGGGGGGTGGGGGGGGTGGGTGCTTCCTTTCACAATCAAATTTCCGCGAATATACTCATACTTATTTCTTTGCACCATGCAATTAAACGATGAGGACATGCATTCATATTCTTACAGATAAAGGATAGCATTGTGGAACTTCAATTTTTAAAAAAATGTAAACTTTGATATCTGAACGACGTGGTATTGCTTAACTGGACAAATAAACATCATAGCATACAAACGTTTGGAAAGTTATGGTGCCACTGGCATGGTATACATGGATAAACAAATTAGTACTCCTCCCGAGTATAAATTACACCTGTAACAGTAGTCTATATGGGAGGACATAGGCAAGGTCAGGAGAATATCACAGTGGGTACTCTAGATTTCACTGTTTGAAAGCACTAAGTGATCACTTTGAAGTACAATTTGAATTTTTCAGGGCTTCATTGATATTGATATTTTAAACTGTGGTCAATGGTAAACAGTGGCTTTAAGGTATAGTCAGCTCAGTATAGTCCGAACACTCACTGGTTCAAAGGTACATGTACCTGGCTAGAAGTTTAAAGGCAGGGGATCTCTTTTGCATGCCTAAAAATTAACATTGTGTAAATACACTGGCATTTAGAAGAAAATGCCATCTGGGCACCTTTAGCAAAATATAGGAGCTACAAACTCAGTTTTAGTGGAATTATATTGACCGTCAGACTCAGATTATAATTTTTTCTCGCGAGCAAGAAATTCCTATATATATACCATAGAACGTACACTAAACGGCTGGTGTTTTTCTTTTGCATTTTTCAAATTCTAGGCAATCACTGACCCCCAGATTTCACAGACATGCCCTTTATCAATAGCCTAAGGGCATGGGTTATCTTTTCCTGGTCAGCGGGGATGTTTGCACATGAGATCCACTGTCTTTAAATATTTACGCTGCAATATATGCGCCTTTTCCAGGCCCATTTCGTTCGTTCGTCTTTATAATGCACATACACTCTCTCGTATTACATGCTGTTTGATTCAAAATGTTAGAGTTGCTGCTGGTAAAAATATTAACGTACACTGCTTTCAGAAAACAGCTCGCATTAAAGTTGGATATCAATTTCGCTCTGATGATTGATGTGCAGATATTGTGACGTTAATCGAATCAATTTAAATTCAATGCAGCTCGTAATCGTATAAGTGGTATGTTTTGAATTGACATTAATATGAACGTTCAGACTAAACATTATTTAAAATGTTATGTGTCTGGTGGAGTTGATTGGTTACCATGGCGCAGAGTTTGTTTATTAGAACATAAACTGATATGACTGATTGCCTATTGTATACACTAATGAACACTGACCAGACATTGTTACATTAGATTTGCGTTCAATGCGAATGGGTTTACTGATAATGAATTTCGCTCAAATAGCTCTGTCTAAAAGGATTAATTCAGTTTATCTGCTTAAAAAGCAAAAGAATAGCGTGTAAAGACTAATTGGTCCTAGAACCATACGATTGAACAATATGACCCAATTAACGAGATATAAAAGACAGAGTTTAGCAATATCATATTTCACAAACCGTAAGGAGCCTTGTGATATCTACATTAGATTGGCTCATAAGACTGCAAGATTGTATAAAAAATGTAAATAGGAAGATTTTGTCTCAAAACCAATAAATTAATGTTCTATTTAAATTTTTTTTTAATTGAATCTCCACGATGTTAAACTTACGAATTTATTTAGCACTGCAGTATATAAGGAAAATATGTATGGTAAAAATTGGTTACTCAGATTTTCACTGTTTAAAGCATGTAATTGTGATGTTTAATCGCATATTTAAATCAGGGCATCCTTAAGGTTTGTGTACACGTAAGATATATACATGTATGTGTCTCGTCTTTATTGTTTTAATGGTTTATGTGGAAGAATTGCAGAAGGGAAAATGCATTTTTGGTGTTCGTTCGCCGAAATGGTCAATCAATTTTGACCATGCAGTATTGGTGATTTTGTCGGCCGCAGTGAGTCATT
>JZLH01S0194607.1:50030-55030 GCA_001188425.1 Eucidaris tribuloides | reverse complement strand
ATGGAATACCCCTCTCGTGGAAGTACAATATGTTTGCAATTAAAGCTTTGTCTACTAAACATAAAATAATTATTTTGCACTTCTATTGTAACTATACACTCTACCAATTGACATCCAATCTTTATAAATGTGTTCTTCTCACGTGTAAATCAAGAACAGTATCTGTAAAATGAGTGTGAGAACGCCTTTTATTATTGACTTCTTCTGGAAAAAAAGGGAATTCCCAGGGCTTTGGAAAGTTATGAATCTAAAATGGCCTTTCACCATGTTCACGTCCGTTTGCCCCCGTGCAAGAGCCCAACTGTTACACAAGTAATGAAAGTTTATATTGCAACGTAATGCCGAAGAGTTCCCACAATTACTTGACCTAACGTAAACATTGAGATCCATACCTGCTGTATTTTTGAAACACTATAGGAAACATTAGAAGGGTCACATCCTTGTTGTAATGATGTATCATCAAAACCTAGCAGGCTATCAGTGGGTATTAAAAAAAGAAAGATAACAAATAGTTATCTTCAGTGGCGGCAAATTCGTTTTAAGGAGCAGGGCGGAGGAGGGGGTACCGTTACAAAGTGGACACCGTTCTCGTACATGGACGTTCAAAATGGACCCTCAACAAATAATTATTCTTCGATCTCAGAATATCCTAAACAAATATCTTGGCACGTTTCCCCACTCTAATAGGCATGTATAGTATACGTCCTGATTCTTGCGATTTTCATACCCTTTTGAATGTACGCGTGTACCTTGCCTGTCCGTGAAATGCAACCCTTTTTACGCGTTTTGATTTCTTTACGAGCACGGTGCCCATCTCCTAATGAGAGTGCCCCCGGCCCCGGGGGAGGGGGAGGACGAAAACACCGAAGGCGAAATAATAATAACCTCGCATCGAAAGAACAAAAATCAGACCATGTGAACTCCTCGTGTGGGCGAGTCGAAATTAACCAAGTACACACATTCGTGTTTATTTCAAGGAGGTGATTGCGGTATATATAGCAATGCATATTTCCATACTTTACAATGGCTGCTTTACTGGTACGTATCATCAATCATTGTCATTGTTAAAAAGTGGACAGTGTGAATTCGAATTCCCCCTTACACTAACAAAGTTAAGTACGATTTATTTCCATCACATTTTTGTTTCAAATAGATTCGCAGATACAAAATCAATCAAAACTGGCAATAAAAAATAGAAAAATACAAATATTAAGCTTTTAAAATTGAGGAGGGGGTCGATCCCATCAGAAAAAAAAAATCGGAGGGGGGAGGCACGTCCCCGCCCCCTCCCCCGGGATCGCCACCTCAGGTTATCTCTGCAACCACGTCCATGTTGATGAAGAAAGTGATAGGAATCAAAGGCGGACTTCCAGCGGGATTTCCTGTGAGGCATACCCTTAATGGTTGGTGGTGAGAGTAACCGAATAAGGACTGGCCCAGAATTTTCGTAAATTGCGGAATGATTGTTGTTGCGGTTGCCACCATTTTATTTATAGTTTGACAAGTATGAATTGATTTACGATCGAAAGGAAGACGCGGACGAATGTGAAATTGATCGCAGCAAAGTTTGAATTTGGAGTATTATCTATTTTAGTGGAGGGGCCTATGTCATAAAAATAGTGCTTTTATAAAGTTCATGTTAATTTTTGGCAACGTGTATAAACGTATTCTACTGGGTCTGACTATTCAGAAAAACGATGTTGCCATTTTTCCGTTTACCTTTGGTGACTTTAACACAAGGTCTAATGTCAATGTGGGCATACATCGTCCAAAGTATATTGACCTTGGTATCAAAATATGGCAAGTTTCTCAAGGAGCAAGTTTAGTGACATTTATTTTGTTATTTGACCTTTCCTTTTTTTTGTTATATGCAAAAAACCTAATTACAGACATAAATTTGCTTATATTTGCCTGTATTCAAACTAGTCAAAGCTAGAGACCACGGAAACATTTTTTGCAAATTTTCTTTGAGGGTGCTGAATCCAAATCTGATGAGTGCCAGACTCAAAACATTGAGCGTTTTTGTAAAAACATCGAATATCAAAATGGAGATAAAACCCTTAAAAAGGATTTTAGTACCGTACGCATTTTAGTCATCGTTTTCAAGATATAGAGCGCCAAAAATGCTCATTTTTTTTCTTCCGACACACATCTTATTTGAGGCAGTACCCTCAATTGATTCGATTCCATCAAAACAAATTGTATATGTCCAAAGTTTGATTTAAACATGCATTTTAATAGAGGCCAATTTATCGGGTTTTATCAGGCTTTAGGCAGCCATTATGAATTTTGGTGTTTTTACGAAAACACTTAAGGTTTTTTGTTCGGCACCCACCTGCTTTGGAATCAGCACTGATAAATTGACTGGAATCCATCAAAATAAAATGTATATGTTGAAAAAGATGACAGAAATGTGTACCGTAATGGGACTTCAGCAGACTTTTAATGGTTTCGGCAGCCATTCTGATTTTTTTGCGGTTTTACAAAAACGCTGAAGGTTTCACGTCTGGCATCCATCGGATTGCCAGAATAAGCACCCTCGAATTGACTAGAATCCATCAATAAAACATGCATACGTTGAAAATGATGACTGAAATGTGTACGATAATGTAACCTTAGTGCCCGTTTTAATAGTTTTGGCGGCCATTTTGAATTTTTGTGTTTTCCCAAAAACGCTCAATGTTTTGAGTCTGGTACTGATCGGATTTTGAATCAGCACCCTCAAATTGACTAGAATCCATAAAGAAAATTAAAAAAGATGGTTCCGTGGTCTCTGGCTTAAACTTGTTTGAATACAGGCAAATACATGCAAATTTATGTCTGTAATTAGTTTTTTTGCAAATAAAAAAGAACCAGAAAAGTCAAATAACAAAATAAATGTCACCATACTTGCTCCTTGTTAAATTTGCCACATTTTGATACCAAGGTCGATATACTTTGGACGATGAATGACCACTTTGACCTTTGACCTTGTGTCAAGGTCACCAAAGGTCAACAGAAAAATTGGCAACATCGTTTTTCTGAATAGTCAGACCAAGTAGAATACGTTTATACATGTTGCCAATAATTAACATGAACTTCACAAAATTTTACATTGGCCCCCCTAGTGATATACGCTGGTTATTGAGAAGGGGTTTTTTTATGTGCATGTGGGGTTTTTTTTCTTCGACTGCATCCTTGTGATCATTTCCTAATACTTTCTATATATACATTGATGGAGAAGTATTTGTTGTTGTTTTTTCGACTGAAGCTGTGTGATCTTTTTCCGAATACTTTCCCTCCAATTCCCCTGACTCAATATTTTGTGTTTGTTATTTTCCGAATCAGATGTTTGTGTCGTTGACAAATGACGGACAATAATCCCGAGTCACAACTTCAACGTAGAAATTGTCCCAATATTTCAAAATGTTATCTCAGTGAAAGATCATTAGTGCGCCAGATTTTTAGTCTAAATAAATGGCACATGAATATTTTGAGCCTCGGGACTTATGGAACCTCAATATCTTTCCCCTCAATATCGTATATGGGTTTCTATAGGGGTGTCAACCATTTCAACAGACCACTTACGTATATGCATGTATGTATGTATGTATGTATGTATGTATGTATGTGTCTTTTTATGTATGTATAATGTCTCTACGTGTTTTGAAGAACCCGTTAACTTGATGGACAATGATGATTCTGAATAGAATTCTCCCTTTCATTTTGTTATTTTGAATTCTGTGTTTTGCACTTCATTGTTCAGTCTGCCACCCAGAAATCGATGCGTTTTTGCGTAGATGACAATTAACCATTTCTCATATTTTCTCGAATGTTTTCTCACATTATTTTGTATTAGTGCTGTATTTTTATCCTTCTCGGCATCATTTTGCAAGGTCCGTGATAATGCGTTACGATATTGCTAGACTGTTGTCAAGTCGACCACCGTAAAGCTAACAATGTCATATTTTGTTAGCATTCATAATGCTGAAATATAATACAGAAACATGACTTGAATGAAGCTCGCAGGAGTAGACAAAAGTGTTTCAATATTATATTTATGTCAAGAAAACATGAACATATTGCTGTTTCTTGACTTAAAGAAATACTTGATGTTAGGTTGCTATTTGCGTTGTATTGTGGGTGAACAAAGGCATATTTGCTTTCATATAATTAAGGCCTATGTTTCTCTTTATCTTATATGTCGTTTATTGTGTGCTCTCAGTCATAGGTTTTGCGTTACAGACAGATTGATATAGGCCTACATCGCCTCCTTGTGGGAAATGCACGCACGCACACTCAAACACAAAGAATTACACACACACACACACACACACACACACACACACACACACACACACACACACACACACACACACACACACACACACACACACACACACACACACACACACACACACACACACACACACACACACACACACACACACACACACACACACACACACACACACACACACACACACACACACACAACCACATACACGCATGTACGCACAGACACAGACACACAAACACACACAGGCCCTACATACACACACATTTCGAACACCGTGGAGATATGGAAGTACTCATAAATAATAGAACTTGTAATTTATAGGTCACTAAAAGGGAAAAATGATGAACAGAACTGATGATACGAGAGATGTAAATTGATAAAGAAAATGGTGACAAATTATCGACATGCTGCAGTGGCAACACTTTTGGTAGTTTAAAAAGTCCATCGAAAATTACAATTTCACTCTTGACTTAATTGACTCCTTAAATAGAAGCAGTAATATATCGTCGGCTGAGAGCCAGCAAGGCGTTATTGGCGACCTAAATCTACAGCGTTAACGCCCTTTGGTTGTGAACGGAGCAAACGCCATTTTAGCTCTCTCCAGACGATAATTTTCTTGAAGTATTGCAAATGGTCATCTACGTGAAACGACCTTGGGGGAAACTAACATCAGCAGAAGACGAATTCAATCAAAAAGTCGAAAACAGATGTTGATTTTCGG
>JZLH01S0194607.1:28699-39658 GCA_001188425.1 Eucidaris tribuloides | reverse complement strand
ACACACACACACACACACACACACACACACACACACACACACACACACACACACACACACACACACACACACACACACACACACACACACACACACACACACACACACACACACACACACACACACACACACACACACACACAGACAAACAAACATACATACAACACACACACGGACACACAAACGCATACTCGCACTCGGCGAGCGCTATCTCGAGAACCATTGGTCTCGGGCTTCATTTCGTTTACATGGGATGTTAATGCATTATATCCTAATTTATTTACAATCTTCTTATGTTTTTCTTTGTATTTTCAGGTGTATGGACATTGGCCATCCTATTGGCATTACCACCGCTCACAAAACAGTGGGGAATGTACGACTATCTTCCGACGCAATCGTTCTGCTTCTGCCAATGGCGGGCGAGCATCTCCTACACATTTTTCATGGTGGGTGTATGTTTCGGCGGTCCGTGTTCTGTTATGACTTTCTGCTACGTCAACATTTTACGCGTGGTTCGTCAGAGTCGGAAACGGGTGGCGAGCAACAATTTCAATTCGACCGACCAATCGCTGGACGATTCGCCCGCCAAAATAACCAATAAACCAGTGCCTTCATTTTGTGTGACCAACAACGGATCGGTCGATGCTTCGTCGCAACAATCGTTATCGGACGCGATCCACGCCAAGCCGACGACGATGGAGGACACGCGACTCCAGCTCCAAATGCAACTCAACGAGCTGCTGAAATCGAAGACGGTGGCGATGACGCCGAACGCCATAGCGCAGCAGAAGCCGGAACGTCGGGGGAGCAACCCGGTGATCAATGGTCGACCGAACAGCAGGAATACCGGTAGCCGACCGCACAGCGTTGATTGCACGCCCGTGAAACAGCAGAAACTGCAGCCGCGAGAAATAAAGTGGATCGTCCCCGAAAAAGCTTCATCCGTTGTCGTATTGCCAGGGACGATTTCAGACGAGGAGAATTCGAACACCAACAACAAGCCGACCGCGAATGGCAGCTTTCTAGCGCCCCCTACGAATTCCGTCGTAACGAGTCGATCTACGACACCGCTTGGTACGCCGCAAAAGAAAAAGCGGAAAAAGAATCGCTCAAAAGCGGGAGAAACGGCGCAAGGAGGAGGAGCTAAAACTCACCAAATCTTTCGTGGTTGTCATTTTTGCTTTCGTCATATGTTGGTTTCCATTTTGCCTTACGATGTTCTGGAGTGTCTTCGCCAAACACCCGAACGCCGTACCTCGCCCCATCGACATGGGAACCTTACTATTAGGCTACCTAAACAGTTGTTGCAATCCGATTATTTATGGTATCATGAATAAACGATTTCGAGCAGGCTACAAGAATATGCTCTGCGGCTGGAGAAGAAGCAAGAAAGATTCTACCACGGGACTCACATCGACAATGGGATCTGCTTGATAGCATACACATACATTTTATTATATTTTTTTCTACTAACAAGACTTAAGAGGCACAACTGATAAATTATGTAACTGTTACATCATGTACCGAAATATTTCAGCTGTTATATCCGAGTATTTTTTTTTAGCAATCTTACTTCGTCCGAAGTTTGGGTGATTTTGTTGCAACCTCCAAGCTACACTTCTTTGTTGTTGAGTTGAAACGTTTTGTATTTCTCAAAAAACGTCAAAAAATCGACAGAACAAATTAGAAATCAAAATGTTTCCATTATAAACACTAGTATTCCAATACAACATAACATATCATCGATTTTATATTTTACAGATCTTGGTGGTGATACACTTTGAAACTTATATGCTAGTAACATAACATAGGATATACTTCTGGGATCTGTTGCATAAAAAGTTATGATTAAGCGTAATACTCGCAATTTAACATTCAATTAATCAATATCGAAAATTTTCGTTTTGTTACTTTGTTTTACCATTATTTTTTTATGTAATATGGCCCAGGTTTGTATTGGTAAATATAACGTTAAGTATTGGTTTGTATAATTTGCAAGTGAATTAAGAATCATGATGAAATAACTGTTAAAACAACGAGGCTTTCATATAACGTATCATTGTTCTTTCATCGCCTTAAAGTGCAGTAATACCGATTCACACTCAACATTGAACAATTTTACATTGTAAAATTTCATTCTAAATGTGTATAAGCATGTGTTAATTTTAAAGACGCTACATAACACTGTAGAAGACCCATTTAAAAAATTGTCGAACTTTGCTATCTGACATATCTGACAGTGTTTGAATGGACAAATAAACACCCTACAACACAAAAGTTCAGACAGTTATGCTGTCACTAGTACAATATATGCAGATACAAATTGGCACATTAATTATTCTCAGCCAATAGGAAATTCTGCAACACAGCAGTCTATGGAGAAAAGCTGGAATGGTCTCTCAATGATTTTCCCTTTTTTAAAGCACTTAATGATCGTTTCAAACTGCATTTTTTTTCAGGGCATCATTTTTAGACCGTATCAGAGACACTGGTAGCATGAGGAATCATGTAGCCTAGATTTTTACATTAGAAACAATGTTATACAATGCCAATACACTGGATATCTATTTCCCATTGCAACACAGTCTATATTATTGTCATATACACTAATGGCACATACTGAATGTTGGCTAAAATTATTGCCTTACAGCTGACTGCATGGACGGCGGAAGAAAGGGGGCACTATTAGTATTTTGTCAAAAGGGGGACCTGTGTGGTCAAACAGTGGCACTATGTTATCAAATTGGGCACTGATTGGAAGGGTGAATGCATGTTGGAATGAGGGGGGGGGGCAAGTACCCCCACTTCTGCCACCCACACTAACCCTTGAGCTGAAATCTGCAGGAACTCGTAGGTATTGCAGTGCAAGAAATGTTACAGCAGTATGGCTGCGGGCACTTTAATTAGTTTATTTAATAATATGATAATGTTATGTACTACCGAATATGATTATATGCGTGTATACTTCGAAATATGGTGCTAATGCTAATAATTCTTCTTTAGAGTAACCGTCGTACTTTTCTTCGACTCATGAAACCAAACCATAGCTAAAGTGAGACTGGTTTAGTAGTATCCATTTTATAATTGATCTCTTACTATAATTGTAATTGATCGAAATATTTATGAATGGATGCACAATTTTTAGGAGTTATTTGTAGTCAGGAAAACGTTCATTAAGGGTACAAGGTAGCAGGCTATTCGTGAGCATTACAATCGAGGAATGTTCAATCCTATATCCCAGTCAACCGTTACCAGATAATCGCGAGAAATAGCCAGAGCCGCCGCTGTGTGAATACATTCAGGGGCGGTGAACCGGGGGGGGGGGGGCAAGATAGGGGCGCGGCAGCTTGCCGCCCCCCCCGCCCAAAAAAAAAAAAAAATTGGATAGCAAAAAAAAGTCCTGTTTTTCAAAAATAAATGTGCCCTTTGTGTGAAATGACGCATGCCCCTTTTTGTGGCAAAATGAAAATGCTGCCCTTTGTGAAAGTCTACGTCATTTTTGTCGATATTTGTCTTCATTTTTTTTGGCCCCTACAACGGGCGCACGTATAGAGGCGCCTACAATAGACATTAATTAGCATAAACTTATTTCAACAAGAATTTTGGTGCCTTAAAAAGGGCATTTAGGCATGCTGCCTCTTAAATGCCGCTGACATTGTGGTAGCCAAACCTTATGCCAATGCTACTGTTTTGCCGCACCCCCCCCCCCATTTTAAATGAAGGCAAATAATGCCTTTTCTAAGTTGAATGTGCCCGTTATCTGGTTTGAATACCGCACTCAGAGTGGCATGTGAAACCTTTTATATACGCACATGATCGTCACTGGATGTGAATTTTCTTTATTTTTGTTTGATTCTACTAAGTGTATTTTTCGGCCTCTGGCTGTCCTGATTGGGGGCGCAACATAATAGAGGAAAGAAAGATACTTTGTCTCAACAGAAGAGGCACAATAATGTACCACTAGAAGGGCACTTTGGTCTCTCATCTTATAGCAGCCGTCTGCGTCTGCAAAAATTGCAGGCGGGCTTCTAATTCTCTTTTTCTCGCTGATTAACACCGGTGGCCCACTACTTATTCATACCTTCAACCGCGATACAAAAGTGCTTATTTACCCGCGCAATCGCCCCGAGGCCTCAACTTCCTCCCCTCAACGGTCGCCCCCCCTTGCCTTCTCCTCCCTTCCTCTTCGCAAACACCAAGAACATTTCACTCGTCAAGCGAGAAGAATGCTCATTTTCTCCAACGCGCGCAGACTGTCAAAGTAGTTCGCAACATGATGCATCATGACTTTGTAATTTATAACGAAACTAAGTTTATCATCTCTGCCCTCACTAACGGTATTTGCTCGATTTGATTCTTATGGAATTCCGTTTTGATGCGTTACTTCATCATTTTTACAGCACACTGCAGCCGATTTTGATTGTAATTAGCACCAGATCAAACCACAAAGCGAGTTTTTAACAACTAGGGAAATTTCAATCTTTTTCCAAACGCTCGGCTCGCGAAGTAGACTATAACTGTATATTCATGTTTTATGCAACATCCTTAAAAGGTTTTGCTCAAGTTACATTACCGTGAAAGAAACAGCTACTCTCAAGCAGAAAAGTTTGATCTAGGCAGATGTTCTTATATTTTTTTTTAAATACTTACCAAAAATCAGTGTTGTTATTAAGGCCAGAATAGACCACAAAGAGCGAGTTTTACATCCTAAAAAATTTCCAAATTTTTTTTCCAAAAACCGCTCGCCCCGCTCGCCTAACCTGCTCGCTCGTGAGTAGCAATACCATTGTATAATTTTCATGTTTAAGAATGATCAGAAATCCCCTTCAAAAAAGGTTTTGCTCAAGTTTACATTACTATGAAGAAACAAGCTACTTCATAATTAGACAAGTATTGATCGCAGCAGAAGATGTTCTTGTAGGACTTTTTTTTAAAATACTAGGCACAAAAATCAGTTCCTTGTAATTAGCGCCAGCAATAGACGCACATTACGAGTTCTTACAAAGCTTAAACATTTTCTAAAATTTTTCTCAAAGCAACCGCTCGCTCGAGCGATTATGTGAAGGCCTATACCGACTCAATGTTTCAAATCGAAAGCCATTTAAAAAAGGTTTGGTTCGAGTTAAGCATTGCCGCTTGAATAACACGGGCATCTTCAAGCAAACACCTTAACTCTGATGGTCGAAAATATCTGCTTGCGCCCAATGGCCCCTTCTATTGACATATAAGTGCCCACTTTTTTTTGGTTTGCCCCCCAAACGACAAACATCATTGCCGCTGTCCCGCTGCGAATACTTAGAAGAATTCTAAATAACCAACCATTGGTAAAACGTCAACTCTGTCCGACCACATTATTATGGGACAAAATCGAGCCGCAAAGTTACTCCAACTGTGACCAAAATACTTTGTCAAACAATCCTACCGCATCAATTTTGCCAATGTTTTTCAAAAATTATACAGTCAAAATTATATAATCAGTGAGTGTGATCAAATGAGGGAGCAAAGTCGGCTTCATATTTGGTTATGTCATAAAAAATCTAAATTTATAACAAAAGCAATAAAATAAATGTGGAAACATATTGGTCAATTTCCACATAAGTGCTCTGATTTTGGCTGATATTTTAAGTGCTTTAAAATTTACGTTCTGGATTTCATAAAAAAAGCTCAAATTAAAAGTCTGAATCAATTGTGCAATATTTTGTTGTTGTTTTTTTCGTTGCCGTTCAGATATTCAAGCCAGGACTTTTGGCATATTTCAATTTTATTGGTATTTTTGTCATTTGAAATGTCATTCAGCTGTGCAACGTGTAACGATCTCTCTGCTTCGGGCAATTAGAAAATGCTCTTCGCTGACATAGATGCTTATCATCAACGTCAAGAAGCATAGTTCTCAGCTTTGAAATACCCGTTGTTTTTGTTCAATTGTGCCTTGTTTTAATCTCAGATACTGTTTAAGTGGTTTAAATACAAAGGGGTAAAACACAATTGATGCCAACTTTTACTACAGTCCTTGGTAAAGTGGCACAAATGTTGATTCCACCTTTTTGTTGTTTACAGATATTGCAGAATCGACAGAACAAATGGCATTTGAAATGCTAAATGGATTTTTTGCGCGTTGACGTTGATGTAAGCATCATGTCACAAGAAGTATTTTCCTAATTGCTAAAGAGGGGGCGATTTTTACTTGGCAGCAATTTTGAGACATGTTGCGAGCAAATTGTACAGTAAAAGACGGCCTCTCCTCTGACTAGAAAATATT
This sequence comes from Eucidaris tribuloides, assembly GCA_001188425.1. Lineage (NCBI taxonomy): Eukaryota > Metazoa > Echinodermata > Echinoidea > Cidaroida > Cidaridae > Eucidaris > Eucidaris tribuloides. Next base: position 33,399 of record JZLH01S0194607.1, on the reverse strand, counting down.
ACTGTGAACATGGCTTGATGTAACTCAAGGGCAAATGTCTTAGCTTTCAATGTATTTGGTTCTGTTATATTGCTTGTTTTAATCTCGAGATATCTTGTAAACAACAAAAGGTGGAATCAGCAATTGTTGTCATTCTAAAGGGAAGAGGACAGGTATGCTATCATGACACATTGGTGGTTTTACCTTTTCTTGTTAACTGGAACATATTTCAGGATTAAAAAAGCAACTGAATAGGAACAAACGATATTTTGAAAGCTTAGACTATGTTCTTGATGGTATGTGCATCACGTGACAAAAAATTGTGTTTTTTTTACAAGAGGGGCGCCTTTTTGACTTGCACAATTATTTTTAGACACAAAACCTGTATAATCGCAAGCTTTCAGGGAGAGGTGTTGAATTAGGTTAAAACTCACAGAACAAACTTATTCCATGACATCTGCTGACAGCGTGGCAAACTTGACATAATATTCCTTAATAATACGGTATATGATGCTTATTTTCTAATGCACATCATCTCTTTATATCTGTGGATCTGGTCGAAAAATTTGTAGAAAATTAAATTTGTATAAAATGTAGATAGAAAGCTGATGTGACACATGTAAAGGTTTTCGTTGAAAAAATAGAATAAGTAATTGTTTGTAAAATAGTTGTGTACAATATTGTTTAATCCTACGAACTTGGGCATTCGTAAGAACTGATTGATTATTTATTTGCAGCGTTTTATATGAATAAGACAGGAGGAACAGGTGTAGCCAGTAACATTCCTTTTTTAATATTTTGTATAATATAAAAAATATTTTTTGGAAATGAGAAACTCGCCCTTGTATTTGTGTATATATGCAATAGGGTATGTTTGTGTGTGGGGGATGCATGTGTTTTGTGTGTAGTGTGTGTGTTGGTGTGTGTGTGTGTGTGTGTGCTGTGTGTCTGTGTGTGTTGTTGTGTGTCTGTGTGTGTGTGTGTGTGTTATGTGTGGTGTGTGTGTGTGTGTGTGTGTGTGTGTGTGTGGTGTGTGTGTGATTCTGTGTGTGGTGTGTGTGTGTGTGTGTGTGTGTGTGTGTGTGTGTGTGTGTGTGTGTTGTGTGTGTAATGTAATAATTAGATACAAAAGTACAACAACCTTACGCTACTTAAACTTGATCACCACCCCCTACACGCACAGATGCCGCACACACATCCACTGATAATAATTATGAACACTTTCTTCAAGTTGAAAAATTAATTGGGGGGGGGCTGGGGGGGGCTAAATCGATATGTTGATAAAATGATAAGTAAAAATAAGCGTGATAAATGCTAGATCAAGGTTAGCCCGCATAAAACATATAGTTTGAAAAAAATGAACATATTTACACTATAATCATCAGTTAATCTTCAAAAAGTTTTTGTTTGAATTTTCGACCGAAAAATTGGTTCGCTTGAAGTACCTTTTTCTAATAATCAATTTCCAGCAAATTCCAAATTCAATATTTTTGGACTCTTGAATCGTGAGATACTTTGTTTTCCTAGCATTTGTTTTTACAAACGCAGAAATCCTAGATCTTTGCTTAGTCCTTTTTGTCTGGTTTCATAACAATAACCAATGTACTGAACAATATGAACAGATCAATCACGGTATTAGATCATACATATACGCTACAATCATGAATATACGTAGCAAAGAAATATTCACTAACCATCATGAAATAAGTAACTAGAGAAACAACATTGTTCATCATTTGTTCGTTAGTTCATTTTTCATTTGTTTATTATCCGTTTAACAGTCGTTGAAGCAGTCGCAGATTTGAGTTCAAACGCCGCATTATGTGCGGCGGCGCGCGCGGCGCGCGGCGCGGATGACCTACAGCGCCTGTTGGTTTGTTAACCGTCAATAATACGCGCGCCGCGCTTTTCAGCAGCGCACATTGCATCCAATGACAACTCAGCCGGCTCAGTCATTAATTTTCCAGCACTCCATCCATCATACCCCGTCTCCGGAGATTCGGGTAATAATAACACATGTAATAATATACGCACTAAACACACAACAACCAACAACAACAACAACAACTAACAACCAACAACAACAATGTGACGTCATGGCAAGTGGACAAACTGCTCATGGAGTTACAAACCCGGATTAGACGCAAAACGCTGAAGATCATGGGGTGTTGGAAGAGGCGGGAAGCAACCCACTGCAGGCGTTTGCGCACACCCTTACCCAGAGTTTTTTTTTTCCAGCGGAGGTTTTTCCAAGGCAATGCGCCAAGTTTGTAGGCCAGATGTTCATGGAGTAAGCTTTCGTATGTTTTGTTTGTTTGTTTTTTAGGGGGTATTATGTACTAAGCAAACAAATCTACCATATAACTGTCTGTAAAAAAAAATAATTAAAAAATGTTCACACGTTGATAGAGTGACATTTTAGAAAACGCGTCAGAGGCCTAGATCTGGACTGAATTTCAAGCGCGAATTTGGAATTGGACATGTATGTATTCGTTTTAGAATGAACGCAGTTGATCTCTCAGGATTCCATGAGTGAATACTGAGTTGCACCTCCAAAATGAGTGTAAAAAACCACACGAGTGTATTTTCTCACAAAGTTTATTTTAAATTTCCCTTTAAACATATCAACTCCTTTAAAGAGTATTTTTCTACTCAGTTTGTTGAGTATTAGTACTAGGCAATTGCAAAAAGTTTAAATTTTGACGGCCGAGTCTGAAGTTCACATCATCAGCAAATTTTGTCGCCATTTTGAAACATGTATTATAAGCAAGCGATTCTCTTTTGTTTGGTCAAAAAATAATTTTTACTGGATTCGTGTTTATGAAACAATCATTGACCAGGCAAAGCTGAATACAGTTCCATTCTACTGCTGGGTATGGTAATATTTGGAATGCGTGTATCTTGTCCCAAGGAATCAAATCTCTCCTCGCTCTAGTCCGGCGAAGCGCTACAAACCTCGCGTCCTTTTACGCGCCTAATGATGTGACATCGAATCAAGGTAATAAAGAGTGTCGTTTACCCACTATAACAGAACAGTAGTTATTGCTCTTCCAAATGAAAAAGTATTTCTCCCACTGGTTCGATCAATGGTTAATTTTTGTTTATATATTTGTTCGTTTAATTCTTTCGCTTTGGTTTTACTTATTCATTTGTTTAATTTGTCTTGTTTTGTTCGTTGCTTTTCGTTCGTTTGTTCCGGTATCATCGTCAGTTATTTTGTCCGGATTGATGCGGGTTTCCGTTAACTTCCTTCGTTTTACTTCTTTAATTTGCTATCGCTGTTTGAATTGGGAATCACATCGTTCGTTTCGTTCAATTTGTTTATTTGTTACCGTTCATGCTATTTTCGTTAGTTCCATTTGATTTTCAGTTTGTTCGTTTCGATCTTGCTTGCATTATTTATTTATTTGTTCGTTAATTCTTTTCGTTTTGTTTACGTTATTTCAAATTTGTTTTATTTGTTTAATTTGTATGTTTGGTTCGTCTATCATATTAGCTTTATATTGATACCCTTGATCTTTTCTTGTGTTCTATCGTTCCAGTTTTGTATTTTTGTTTCGTTTGTTTGACTGTTTATTTCTTGCAATCACTGTTCCGTCATTCGTTTATTATTTATTCCTTTGTTCACGCCGTTGTTTATTGTCCCCTTCGCGATATTTTCTCAAGGTTCCTATCGTCCTCACCCTCTTGTTTATTTCTTTCGGTTTGTTTGTTTCTTTTTTTGGATCACTGTTCGTTCGTTATTTGTTTATTCCTTGTTTTGTTTTGTTTGTTAATTCTGGTTCGTTCGTTCGTTCATTTGATTTATTATTATCGCCTTGATCATCTTCTCAGCTTCTTCGTTCACGTTGTTTATGTCCTTCGTCGTTTTGTTTGTTTCTTTTTGTAGATCACTGTTCGTTCATTTATTTGTTATCCTTTGCTTTGTTTATGTTCGTTCGTTCGTTCATCAGTTTTGTTTATTTGTCTCTTGATCTCTCTCTTTGTGCCTTGCGTTTCATCTTGATTTATTTCTTTTCGTCTTTGTTTGACTTTCATTTTTTGGATCACCTCCTTTCAATTCGTTATTGTTATTCTTTTGTTGTTTGTTTTGTTTGTTAATTTGTTACGTTAATTTAATTTATTTGTTCGTATATTTTCGTTTCTCTCTTCTCCGTTTATTTTTCTTGTATTTCTTTGGTCTTTCTTTAGTCTATTTCACCCTTAAGTTCATTTATTCATGGCTATTCATTTTTGTTCAAATCGACTATTAAGATTCGATACGCCGACCTATAGACAGACTACATCTGCTTACTTCGACCTCCGGTGAGATGATGGAGAGGCAAGGCCAGCCGGTTGACTCACTTTCAACTCCGAATCTCTCATCAATCTGGGGATGAAACACGATGGCTCGCATTCAGTTTCAAAAGAAGTAAGACATACCATTTAAAGGTCCACTGTCTGACATTGGAGCGGTCCGAATCGCGGGGAGGGGGGGTGGAGCGAAACGTGTCCGCCCCTCGAAATTTTTCCTGTGGGAGGGGGTCGTCCCCCCCGTCGATTTTTAAACTATATTCTTTTTCGTTTGTAATCGGCAAACCTATTCAAAGGATAAATGTGATGAAATTAGATTATCTACAGCCCTTAAGGTAGGTGACATGATTGGGAAGCACTTGAAATGCCTCCAGAAACAAAATGAGTAGAAATATATTCCAAGTGTACACCAGTTGGGACGGAGAATT
>JZLH01S0194582.1:4483-22111 GCA_001188425.1 Eucidaris tribuloides | reverse complement strand
TTGGTTCCGATAGGGGTGTGCCGCTGAAGTCGAAAAACCTGACCCATCTTTAAGGGTCATTTTGGCAGAAAACGGTACCTATTATTAAGGTTTTTTATTCACAAAAATGACCTTTTTGTGCACTTTAGCGACGAAATAGGACGAAAATATCTACTATAAACAGTAAGATTTACAAAATCCTGACCCATATTAAGTAACTTTTTTACCCCAAAGCCATACCCTATGTTTAAGGATCTTTGACGAAAAGTCACCTATTAGAACGGCACACTCCAGTAACAACACCACCCCCCCCCCCACCGATAGACCGAGGTTTGCGACCATAAATAGCAGGTCTAAAAATCTGCCTAAGGTTGTTTTAATTGTGTAGGTGCTCTAACCATCATATTAAAATGCTACTCATGCTTTCGAGCCTAAACTTGTGATTTTTGTCTATAAGATATGTAATTGTCCTTTGGTACCATAAAATTAAATCCTCGCTCAATCGGACCCTCGGTCTATTGGACCCTCACTGTATAGGGATTCTCCCATTCTCAGTCATGAAACTCTTGGTCTCGACTATGCATGTACATCACTGAACACAGTCTTTAATATATTATCAGAGCACAGTAGTCAACACATGGAATTGTTATCAGTTAACATTACGTGATATATACACAACATACTGGCATGTCAGACTTAATGTAATGAGTTGAATGATGCAACCCTGGTAAATTCCAATGGAGGCCAGATTTTATTCCTAGTTCCCCCCCCCCCAGCCCTTATATCAGTGAGATGTTCATTTAATATGTAAGAGACAACATGTACATGTATGTATGTTGCATGCATTCTGTGGCTTGAGTATTGAAACTTTATGTACACACACGTACACATAGCTTTCATCAACACATGTACATGTACCTGAACAATTTTATAGTAGCTCTGTGGTTAATTGACCTACACATGCATTTAGTGTACCTCTAAATGGATTGTGATTAAATAAAAAATAATAAAACTGGATGTGTACAAAAAGTTTTTCAACCATGACAAGGACAGGACATGTGATAAGATATGTGATAATCAATGAAGCAAGTAAAGAAATCGGACCCCCCCCCCACCCTTCCAAAATATGGAAAAGAAAAAAAAATACAATTGACTGAAGGACAATTCTCTTGTAAACTTTTAAACCGGAAAATTTAATTGCTGCACAAGGGAAATTGTTGGAAGTGTATTTTATCACTTGTTACATTGTCATTATTTCATGGACAAATAATAAAAACAATCGATCGTTAACCTGTTGACTACTGAATTCCCTAATTCCCATAGACTTTGTACAGGGACTACCTGGCTCCCTGTAGCCAACGGGTTAAATTTCACTGAAAGAATGTAAAGCTTCATTTATTGATGTTAGTTTTGAAAAAACAATGAGCCTCTCCCACAACGGATATATTGAGATAATTAGATGGAGTAGAAAATCAACTGCAATGCAGTAAAATTGCTCTAGTCTGTACTTTCCAGCCCATAAATTTAATGCCACAATGATTGTGATTTTGCAAATTGCGTTTGAAAAAAATCAATTTATTGATCTAATTGAACATATGTTTCCAGGAGCTCACAAATAACTTTAACATATACATACTGTATTGTTCATGCATATACCAGTTATTTCAGCCTTTCTGTGTCGCTGGCACATTTTTACACCACAAACAGTACGTTTTCAATTAGTGTTGTAAGAATGAAAAAAAAAGTATGACAGCAATTGAACTTGTTATTACGCTTTTGTATAGAAGAGGAGCACTGCATTTTTAAACTGGTATGTTTACATTGGATATCAAATTTCATTACAGATTTAACATTTTTATCACAAAATATTTGTGAAATGTAAAAATTATGTACATTTTCAATACATACATGGATATGAAATTGAAACTTTTCTTCTTCAATATGAAATACAGTATGTTTGAAATTAAAGCCAAGGTACATGTATAGGTTTGGTAATGGTAAAAAAATGAAATTCTGTGCAATTATATTTTCGATATTTTAGATTAGATACACCTATATGATCTATTAAGTTAACTCTTAACGTGCCGAAGTCGCAGATCTGCACCAAATGATACACTTAAAGTCCATAGAGGCTTAAATCCTCCGGCACGTTAAGAGTTAATGCCCTGAAAATTGCTCGCACTGAAACCCTCCCATTTTTAGAAATTACTCAAAATGTAAAATGTCAGGGGGGGGGGGACCCCAACTTTTCCCATAGGTACTGTACTTACCGTTACATGATCTCCTAGATAAACATCACATTTCAATATTCTGATATCTAGGGTGACAGTAGAATACTCTGTGAACAATTGACTAAAAGGTTGTCTTATCCACCAAAACTATACTTAGGCTTGAAGAGATTATAGTTAGATACTCTGTGTTGTAAAAATATTTGAATAATGATAATATAGTGAAATTCTTTGCAATAGACCTACAGTATATATATGATCTATCAATGCACTGAATATTGATCGCCCTTAAAATCTTTCATTTTTGAGAAACTGCTCAAAATGTAAAATGTTGGAGGATGGACCCCCAACATTTTCCATAGGGAATGTACATAATGCTATCTGATCTCCTTAATTTAAACATCATAATTTGTCAGTATCAACAATTTTCAGTAGGTTTGATGTTGATATCTGATGTCTGGGTTGACAAAAGAATACTTTGTGAAAGATTGACAAAAATTTTGTTTGATAGACCAATACTATATTTGGGCTTTATGTAACTTCACAAAATTTATTAGAACTTCAGAGATATTCACAACCATATTTTAAAATCATATGACTTTTATACACAACACCCTCCGATATTGTGCCTGCGTAAAATACTGTTGTTTGAAGTTGACACTATAGTCCAAAAGATGCTCACTGTTGCACTCTTCAAATTTGCTAGACATGTTAGTAATTTCAACAAACCTACAGATTACTATCAGTTCAATTATTTCCTGTTATGGACATGTCAAGGGGATATCCTTGTAAATAGTGTCTGGAAACAATTTTATTAATGCTTGGGGGATTTCACGTTCAGTGTTGAAATTCGGTGTTGGTGTTAACAATTAACTCTTGTTGTAACACCAACACTGGCCAGAACACCGAACCTGAAATTGGGCTTGTAGGTGTTGGGGTTGACCTCGGAAATGCATGACGTATTTCCCGTAGTCTGCAGTGAAGCTGGTGATTATCGTCTGATGAACTGAATACTGGGGCTGGTGTTGTTATGTAATTTTCCCATTCTTCAACACCTGCCGATTGCTAGGAAGTTCACGATTTCAAGGCAGGGCTGCCACTCAAAATTTTAAGTTCCCTCTACACCGCATGCGTATTTTCCCCTACGGACACCAATTTTCCCGTAGGCCTCAATAACCCAATTTTCCCCACGAACCTTTGTTTTCCCCTACAAAAATCCACTTTTCCCCTATGAAGGTACATTTTCCCCCACAAAATAACCTGTACATGTAAATTCAATAGAGTGCATGATCACAATTTTTTCGCCGGAGATGGACAAAACGGATGAATATATTACATGTACGGAAATTCTTTGAAATCTTTCAGGTATTTAAGAATACTGAAAATTGTCAAAACCCCCTACATCCCCTACAAATCAGGAAGTATTTTGTAATGTTAGAATTGATAGAATGAGTCAAATCGATATTAAACTCCTTGTCTTTCAGATTCATACAATACAATATTTCTGGCATTTATATTGATATTGTGAGTTGTGACATTTTGTAAGATTTGTCCATTAATTTCAAATGTTGGCATAACGTTAGCCAACACACATATCATATGTCTCTCGGTGTATATGCTGTGTGACTGATGGTGTACTGTGTATTGCAACTTTAAATGAGTTTGGTGTTAATTTCTGTTAAAGCTTGGTTTAACAGATGATTTTAGTTTCTCAACACCAACACCAAACTTGAAATCACCCATAATAAAACAAGCACATCGATTATTTCACATTGGCTGTAACCACACAGAGTATATACATGTATATCTCATACTCATTGGGAATTTAATACCAGCATCATAGTATCTGTTTCAGTTTCAAAAAGCTATAACTCCTGCGTGATAGGTCATTATTACATTATTATTTTGTTGCTTGATTTGATCTTAAATGACCTGTTCACTTTCTTGATCATTGACTGTGAAATACACTGTGGTCTTGGTACGTAAACTTGTTTTATGAGAAGACAAACAATAGTGTGTTAATATAAGTGCAGTTTTTATGTAAAAAAATCTATGGCTTTACATCTATCTCTGCAAGTCTTTAAAAAAAAAACTAACAAACTCATCCTCCCCACCCACCCCCCCCCCAAAAAAAAATAAAAAATATATATATATATATATATACACAACAACAATAATTATGGGACAAATTAAGTTGACTAATTGATGATGATAATAAGAATAAAAGACGATTAAAAACTTACAATCAGCTTATAAAAAGCAGCTATTTAGCAAGGTCGTGACAAAACAGAAACAATAGATAATAATAATAAAATAATAATAATGAATAAAATAATAATAATAATAATAATAATGATAATAATAATAATAATAATAATAATAATAATAATAATAATAATAATAATAATAATAATAATAATAATAATAATATAATAATAATAATATAATAATGATGATGATGATGATGATGATGATAATGATAATAACAACAATAATAATAACAACAATTGCAGTACTAATAATTATTATCATCATCATTGTTATTGTTATCTTTTGCTTCTAAATTCCTTATTATATTGTCCTTGCAGGCGGTTCTCTGCTAGACTCAGTCTCAGGTCAGCGTGACGGCAAGGTCCAGATTAACAAGGCCCTCGATGACGGGTCAGCCCTGGGGAAGTTCAGGGACATGATCGTGGCTCAAGGGGTAGAGGAGGAGCTGGCCAACAATCTGTGTAACCTGCCCATGGATGAGATTGACGAGGTTTGGAGTGTGCTGACCAAAGCCAAGAATGTGACGCAGATTGAGGCTGAAGAAGCAGGTAAAGGAAAGTTTTTTTTACCAAAATGAGAAGGGAAAAATTGTAGGAAAAAATAAATGCATTAATAAATAAATCAATCAATCAATCAATAAATCAATAAATCAATACATACATACATACATTAATGAATAGATAACTAGATTGTGCATAAATAAATAAATATATAAATGATTAATAAGTGAAATACATTGATTGATTGATTAATTAATTAACAGAATTAATCAATTAAATTATCGATAAATGCCTGTGGATGAGATCAACGAGGTGTGGAATGTGCTGAACAAGGTCAAGAATGTGAGGTGGATTTAGGCTGAAGAATCAGTTAAGAAATGAATAAAAAAAAATGATACTAAAAACTTGAAAAATAAATAAATAAATGAATAAATAAATAAATATATATATAAGTAAATAAATAAATAAATAAATAAATAAATAAATATGAAATAAGTAAATTCATTAATAAGTAAATACATATATAGATAAATAAATTGATTGATTAATTTTAACTAATAAATGAATAATAAATTGATTTATTAATAAATAAATGAATGCCTGTGGATGAGATGACAGGGTGTGGAACGTGCTGACCAAGGCCAAACATGTGACGCAGATTGAGGCTGAAGAAGCAGGTAAAAGCAATTTTTTTTTTTTTTTAATGAGAAGGGGAAAGATTGTAAAAAAAATAATAATAATAAAACAATAAATCAATAATTCAATCAATCTATAAAGCAATCAATCAATAATTCAATCAATCTATAAAGCAATCAATCAATAATTAATTTATTAATATATAAATATTATGTTAATAAATAAGTGCCCATGAATGATATTGATTAAACTGTGGAATATGCTGGCCAAGGCCAAGCATGTGACACACATTGAGGCTGAAGAATCAGGTAAGAAAAGGATAAAAACACAAACATGACAAGGGAAAATAGAAAAAAAAATGATAGTTAATGGATAAATAAATGAATAAATAATGAATAAATAATAAATAAATACATACATACATACATACATACATACATACATACATACATACATACATACATACATACATTACATACATACATACATACATACATACATACATAAAAAAATAATTAATAAATGAATGGCTGTGGATGAGATTGGCAAGGTGTGGAGTATGCTGACCAAGGCCTAGAATGTGAGACAGATTGAGGCTGAAGACTCGGGGTAAAGGAAATATAATGAAAGAAAAAATGTAGAAATGAACAACAAAATGAAATAAATAAATGAGTAGATGAGTAAAGAAGTAAAGAAATAGTAAATAAGTACATAAATAAATGAATCAATAAAAACAAACATGCAACATAATGTGCAAAAGAAATATTAGGGCAATGGGAGTATTTCAAAGTTTTAACGTGTCTATACACTTCTATCACGACACACACACACACACACACACACAACAAGTAGGAAAGGTAAGTTGACCCTTCACCTGAAATTCAAATTTGGTCATGTGACTGCTGTTCATGAGATACTGACAAAAAAAATAATACAAACATAAGAAATAAAATAAAAATAGTAAAAGAAAGAAAGAAATAGTGCTGCATAACTTCTACCATTCTCTTAACCATTTTTCTGCAATCATTACCTTATAACAGGTTACATAGCCAGTATTCACTCCCTCAAGTTGGCCGAGGTCTGTCTCGTCCTTGGTGCTGGCAGGGCTGTGGCAGGGGCAGACGTGGATCATGCAGTAGGGGCCAAACTACTGGTGGATATTGGATCGTACGTCACAAAAGGTGGGAAATAAGTTTTATATATCTTTGTTACGTCATTTCATGGTTGAAATATGTTTGTTTTTCTACTCAATGCAAATCTTTATATATAAAATGGCAATAAATGGGGGTTTTTTGTTCAAGGTAAGCAAATTTATCTCAGCAAGTTTTTGTCTTCCCCTTCTTCTTTCATCGTCGCTCTTCTGAGTTACTACTACTTCTCACTGCTACTTCTCCTACTTGTCTTCCTCGCCTCCATATTCTTCTTCCTCCTCATCTTTTCTCTTCCGTCCTTCTCCTCCTCCTTAATCATCATCATCATTTCTTATCTGCCTCTCTTCACTCCTCCTTTTTATTCTCCCTCCTCCTCCTCCTCCTCCTCCTCCTCCTCCTCCTCCTCCTCCTCCTCCTTCCTCCTTCTTCTTCTTCTTCTTCTTCTTCTTCTTCTTCTTCTTCTCTTCTTCTTCTTCTTCTTCTTCTTCTTCTTCTTCTCTTCTTCTTCTTCTTCTTCTTCTTTCTCTCTTCTTCTTCTTCTTTCTTCTTCTCCTTCTCCTTCTCCTTCCCTTCTCCTTCTCCTCCTCCTCCTTCACATGTTCTCATAAACACTATACAGGTATGTACTTGGTGATGTTGTTTCTTTATTTTTTCTGTTTGTAGCTTTGTACATTATTTATTCTATTGGTTATTTTTTTTTTTCTTTATTCATTTATTTATTTAATTTTATCCATTTATTCACTTATTATTTATTCATCTATTTATTTATTTATTCATTCATTTATTTATTGATTTATTTATATATTTATATATTTATTTATTTATTTATTTATCAATTTGTTTTGTCTTTAATTTTATTTTTCCGTTCTCATGCATTGAAATTATTGTGTATGTATTTATTTGACAGTGCTTGCCCTTAAAGGCAGTGGATCTCATTTGCAAACATCCCCACAGACCAGGAAAAGATAACCCATGCCCATAGGCTATTGATGAAGGGCATGTCTGTGAAATCTGGGGGTCAGTGATTGCCTAGAATTAAAAAAATGCAAAAGAAAAACAATAGCCATTTAGTGTATGTTCTATGGTAGGAATTTTTTTCTCGCAAGAAAAAAATTCAAATCTGAGTCTAACGGTCACTATAATTCCACTAAAACTGAGTTTCTAGCTCCTATATTAAGGTTCCCAGATGGCATTTGCTTCTAAATGCCATTTTATTTACACAATATTAATTTTTAGACATGCAAAAGAGATCCCCAGTGCCTTTAAAGTGCAGTGACATGACTGGGAGAAATAAAAAATGCCTTTCAACCAAACTGGTTGAAAGGCATATCAATGCATACACCAGCTGGAGTGTATCTTGCAGCTGGAAGGATTTATCTTGAATTTGTTTAATTACGCTAAATCAAGCATGAACATACCAGAATTTTGTTTCTCTCAACCCTTGATAAAAATAGATCCCATAGAAAGCTACACAACAGATTTCTCTGTCACTAGTCATACTGATGGAAGTTATTTTAGAACAAGTCAACTTTTGACTACAAAACTAGAATACTTTGCATAGTTCACTTGACTCCAGAATAGTTTTACCCCAAGTTGAGGACCACCCGATCACGTTATTTACCTTTGATATATCCACAGGTCAGCCGTGGATGACGATATACCATCAAGAACCAGAGATGAATGACAACCTTGTCTCCAAGCTACAATCAAGCCTTGAAATCTCCGCAGATCCAGTCACCCCCGAACATATCGTCATCGACGTCATCGAGTCCTACTAGAAAGTATATGTACAGATACATGACGAAAACACTTCACTCAAATTTGCAGATGGAAATCTCCACAGATCCAGTTACATGACGAAAACACTTCGCTCAAATTTTCAGACTGCGAATTCTAGTCATGTATTCCAGATGCTCCATTGAGCTAGTCGGCTGAGTTATCACTAAGTAAGCAATACCCACTATGGTCACAAATCCTTATGCTAGAGCCGGTGGTTTTGTGTTAACATTATCTCCAGAAGTCAGGTTAGGATATCGGCAGGGTCCTTCACTGTTTCTGTAACAGAATGCTACATTTACATTGTTCACTCTAGAAGGCATTTAAACTAGTCAACATGGTGGAATCAAAGCAGTACTGAAATGACAGTTTGTTTCCGAGTTGCATGTGTCACTGACTATATGCACTTGGCAGTTTTTTGGTGAGGCGTTTTTGTAATGGGTCGGATTTGTGATTTTTGCCCTAATTAGTGCTGCATTGTATCGAATATTTCAAAAAACGGTTGATCTAGTAACTTAAAAACTGGATGTTGTTTTGGTTAATCTTCTAACAATATTTGAAAAATGTTTATGCAAAAATAGTGCCAACTGTGATACCCGAAACTAATACATAACTCTTAACCTTGATTTTTTATTTTAAAATTAAGGATTTTGTCCTCTCAGTTAATGTCTGAACCGTAACATTAATAAAAAAAAGTGTGTCCTTTTAGTGGAATCACATATTTGTGCCATATCTGTGGAATCAAAGATGTTTGTTAATTCCTGTAGATTTAGGCTGAAACTAGAGGAAACTATGTACAAATGTTATTTTTGTAGTGCCATATATTTCTAGCAGCATTTTTTAGAAGCACAAACAGTCTGTAATTAAAACAGGCCATCCCAGACTTAATTTAAGACTTAACAATTTTTTTTTCTTTTTTAATGTCAGCTCAGAAGAAGAATGTTGCATTATTGACCTCTTACTATCTGACATTTTCTGACACCCTTCTGGAGTGAGTGGCTTAAACAGACAAATGTGCTGTCCATTCGGAATTAAGAACTTCATCAAGGTTGTTTTATAACTTCAAAAATCTTCAGAACATTGTAATACTACATTCTTAGAAAGGGGATGTGTTTCATTAACTTTGTATACATGTTTTGCTAATAAATGCACAGTAATTTGCAACTACTTGTAGTGTACATAGACTTACAAAGAGGGAATGGGTCTCCCAAAACCATGTCCATTGCAGATACATGTATTATATGTGACCTGTCACCACAAATCGCACCATAAGTCGGAAAATAAGAACTTGCATTTTTCATACTGTCTTAAAGTAGAGACTCTGAGCTTTCAAATGATGTATAATTTGTTTAGGATGGAAGAAGCAAACCCATTTAAAACCCTGCTCACAAGTTTGGACTATCACCTAAGCCATTATCGTGAAAGTGGAGAAAAACGGCTGCATAGATAGTGCTCATTCATGCAAAACGGAAGGCCTTTGACAACTGTTCCATAGAAAGCATGGTATAACTAGTCACTTTAAAAATCAGAATTGTGGATTTGACAATCCTTTTTAGCTCTTACAATTATCATCAATGAATAGTTCATAAAAGCAGCTTTGTGGTGATACCAAAATTATTACAGGGGGACTTGACGATGTTGGATAACAAGCAATGATATTCAGAGTTACATTATGGTTACTCTCATAATGTGAAGATCAAATTCGGCCAAATTTTCAAGCTCCTGCAAAAACATGGTCAAAGTTCAATCCAAGAAAAATCATACTTCTAAATCACTTCTGGTCCTCAGATTTGGATTGATAAAAGATTAGTGTATGTACCTTTAGAAAATATCAAAATCTCAGAATATTTAGTGCATTTACACGCGACATTGCAACTTATTGATCGATTTGTGGTGACAGGACACATAATGTTCCTTTTCTATTGAAATGTACCTTCATAGACCTTTGCACTGTAGATTTTGAAGATGATGCTTACACTCTCAGTAGGGATTCTTTTGACCAAATTTGCTAGTGCACAAATTGAGGGCTGCTGTATGTTTAGTTTAAAAATATATGTATGCAATATTCTCTTTAGTATTTGACACTTTGTACACGAATAAAACAAGATTGAGGTGCAAGCTGTATATAGCCTATAGGATGTGAATGAAGTAACAATATTTTGACATCGCAGCATTCAACTTATACGTTGTCAATTCATCCAGATATGATTCCTTGAATTTTTTCTTCCAACTTTCCAACCTTTGATTTTTTATTCTACCTTGACATTCCACAATGTTCCACTTTTTAATAGTGTTGGAGTTGAGTTCACAAGTTCTGAGGCTTCCCCAAAACACAACCTTTCCATAGGGTTTGTACAGGTGACTCGGACCGAGACCGAGACCGAGACCGCCAAAAATTGGCCTCAACCAGTAATAAAATTGCTTGAATGCATTACAACAAATGATGTCATATGATACATGTAGATAAACAGGTAATTGCCTGTTAAATGTGTGGAACTTTTTGTAAAGGAATTTGATTTTTAAATGAGGAAATTATTTTATTTACCAGCAGCAGGTTTTCACTAGGTCAAGGATAGTGCATGGTCGATGTGGTAAGGCAACACTTGCAAACATGTGGTTAAAACCACATTTTGTGGGATAAAAGAGCTGTTAATTGGTTTGATTATGACAACAACATACAGGGTTAGTTGACATGACAGACTTGAGTTTTTTTTTTTTTTTTGCTGATATGTGGAAAAATTTCCTGTATTGGGAGAGGAATCCATAAAAATAGAGAATATTTTTATGGTGAATTTCAAATTTTGTGTATTGTAATTTTTGTTAGCCTTCAGCTTATTTAATTTAATATGTAAAGTATTTTTCACTCAGAAATAAAAGTGCATGTTTAGTTTTGGCGATTTTTTTTATTTGAAAGCTTTATGCCCAAAGGTCATGCCACACCAATAACATTCTGAATATTTTTTTGTTTTTTTTATATTGATTAATTAAAAATCTTGGGGGGGGGGGAATCAGAGTCTGATCTTTCTGATGAGGTATAATTCAGATAACCTTAACACCTTATTAACGCTTTGGATGCTATAATGTAAAATATAGTCAAAAATCTTGGGGGTCACCCTCGAGATTTTTAATTAATTGAAAAAAAACACGAAAGACATTCAGAATCTGTTATTGGTGTGATATGAACTTTGGGCATAAAGCTTTCAAATTAAACAAAAAAAACACGCCAAAACTAAACTTGTGCTTTAATGCATCTTGCAGTAAAAACATGTACTTGTAGACAGAGGTGTGTTGAGA
The DNA here is from genome assembly GCA_001188425.1 of Eucidaris tribuloides. NCBI lineage: Eukaryota > Metazoa > Echinodermata > Echinoidea > Cidaroida > Cidaridae > Eucidaris > Eucidaris tribuloides. The sequence goes on along the minus strand of JZLH01S0194582.1, from coordinate 10,276 downwards.
GAGAATATGTCACTCATAGTCTAAATATTCATTACTATTGCCAAATGGTAATGCATCTTGTGACATCAAGAAGTATGGCCCCATGATATACAACTGGTTAAATGCATGTGATTCAGCATTAATCCACGTCATTGTGCATGAGTTGTTAGACTTGTATTCAAATTTTGATTCATATCAAACCATGTCAAATTTGGATTCAAATTTTCACCTGATATGGGTTGAAAATGTCAGAAGTTTGAATTCAAAACAAAGAAATTTGATTTCACATTTTCGACAATCATGATGAGTATGATTATGTCTCCATAGGTGAAATTATAAATGTATTTTTCTTTTTTAAAGGTGTTTGAGCGTACAGAAATGTAAAGACATTTATGAACTTTGTAAATTATATGTTAACTGATTAACATTGTTGTTGTTTTTTACTTTGCATGCATATAGGTAGATATCAGGAATGGAACATTAGTTTACATTATTTATGGTATTTTAGCAGATTACAAGATAGTATCATTTTTATGTCTGATCATCATCTTTTGTTGAGCAGGTTGACTCTTGCACTGTTCAGTGAGACATTCCAACAAATTTCCCTCAAAATTTTGAGGGAAATAGTTTTAAAAATGTTTGAAGAAATACTTGTCAATGAAGTAATACTACTTTAACCCCTTGGAGACCAAGTACGATCGAGTTAATTCGTGTTAGGGTCTATGGAAAATGCATGTTATAGTGAAATCAAATTGTCTCCAATGGGTTAATACATAAATAGACATTTTAAACTAAAATTCACATTTCTGATATAAGTTTGATATTTTTGGAGTCATGTTGCAATAGCATCACCTTTAGTCCTCAATTCATTGCAGTGTGCTATATATAAGCTGTGTTCAAATTGCATGTTTATTGGAAGGACAGTTTTGAGAATAATGTAACGATGGACAATTATCCGTACTCCGAATTATTGTTGTTTATGATCTATTTTGCTTATACTTATTCGGTCGATTTGTTTATCCTTACTCCGAATTATTCTTTTAATCCAAATATTTAGGGTCCTATACAATTTACAAGCTTGCTTTAAATGGGCCCCATTCATATTTCTCTACATATATCCCTTGTCTTACTTGCTATTGACCATTATGTAATATTATTTTGCATCACTATCTACCACTTTTGTCTGTGTCAAAGTTTGACTATGTTCTGATATATTATTGTTTTGATTTTGTATCAACAGAAATATGAATAAATTGAAATTGAAATTGAAATTAGTGAAATTCACTGAAAGTTGATACATCACAAAATTGTCTGTAAATATTACAAAGTTTCTCCTGTACACATGATTGTGCCATATGGTGGGAAACCTTGTGTTTTATCCAGGTTTTTGAGGATAAAAGAGTTTCAATTCAAGATATATTTTAAATACCCAAATCTTATTTTTGTAGTGTAAATCAAGTATATTTTCTTGCAAATCCAGCACAAAAAGACAGTTGACGAGTAGAATTCAGATGTGTGTTGTTTACAGCACTGCTTATTATTTGCCATATGTTAAAACAAAGTATTTTCATATCATTGGGTGAAATGTGGAATAGTAAAGCAATCATGTTTGAAGTAAGTATATATGTATATATGTAGACATGTTTAACTGACATGGTTTATTGGTCTTCCTAAGAACCTACAGTCAAGGTGGCAATTCATTAAAATACTTTAATTGTTCATACATAATAAATAAGAAGTAGCCAAAAAAAAAAACAGCTAATATTCAGGAATCATTCAATTATACCGCTACAGAGTGTAAGGTCCCAAAAGAACAAATAATGTAATGAGTTTATTTGCAAATCGTGCCAAATCCATTTTACTCCAAAATTGAGTTATTAATATCAATACATTTACCAATTTGAAGCCAAATTCCACAGGCAAGTACCAAACATCTTGTGTTTTTACTTTAATTTTTACATAGGCGCTTATACAAACTAAGGCAAAGAAATGCATTTTTCTCCAAAGTTACTAAAGTGGATTTAGCGTGTTTGCAATCAAACTCTTAAAAAAATTCCACAGCATAATCACGACACATTTGGGGGAAAAATACATGCCCCTTTTTCTATCACTTCCTTCACAGGGTGTTTTTCTATTTTGCTATGACTGTGAACCTTAAGAGTTGTTTTTAGAAACAATGTATTATTCGTCCCACACTTTGTGGATTCCAAACTTGTAGCAATAATCATGGATTTGTTCTATATTTGTGTAAATAATATCTTTTTACATTAGCTTGTATAATCTATATTTTATGAGCATGTTACTTTGTTATGTTGTGCTTTTTTAGAATTTCATATCTACTTCATTGTTAATATCATTTTGTTAGTTTTTACCATCACTTCTATATTAACATGTTACTATTGGTTTTTAATTGTAGTTAGAATCTGTTATGATTATTTGACAAACATTCCTTTTATTTTTAAAGGCTGGGCGTTTCGTTTGTATGCCTGAAAATTAACATTGTGTAAATACACTGGTATATAGAAAGAAATACCATCTAATCATCTTTAAAAAAGTATAGGGGCTAGAAACCCAGTTTTAGTGGAAATATTATGACGGTTAGACCTTGATTTGAATTATTGCTTCCTAGAGACAAAAATTCCTAGCCTAGAACATACACTGACAATTGCTTCTTGCACATTTTTCAAATTCTAGGCAATAACTGATCTTCAGATTTCACAATACACTAACAATTGCTTCTTGCACATTTTTTCAAATTCTAGGCATTTACTGATCTTCAGATTTCACAACGAATGTCCTTCATTAATAGCCTGAGGGCATGAATGATGTTTTGCTGTACTGTGGGAGGGGTGCAAATGAGATTCCGTGCCTTTAGAGCGATACGTATTATCAAGACGTCCCTTTCAGTTCCATTAATTTTTCTCCATCATGTTGCACATGTTAGCCAAATTTCTTGTTGATTTTTTTATATTGCACAAATGTAAATATATAGAATTATAATACCTGTCCTGTATATTCACTATATTCTTCCAAAATATTATCCAACTATATATAAATACATGTAACACCTACATATATTCATAGCAGGAAGTGTATTCACATAATTTATTTCATGTTCTTTTACTTTCATTCAGCACAAAACACTGAAGAGAGCTACTCTTAATTCTATTTATAGCAAGTATACAGTATCAGGAAGTGTTTCTGTTTCATATTGCTTCCTAGTTTTATAAAAGTTTTGCAAGAGATCTTCGGGTTATCATGTGGGATTTACCACTTGATTTTAAAGGATTACATATCATTTATTCTACACACAGAAGTGAAATTATTAGGTGGAGGAACTGTTCAGTACAAAGTACTGTGTAAGACTATTTGTGCTTAACATATTACTGTCAGTCCTGGGCATAGTGGGGGGGGGGCAATGGGCCAAATTCCCCCCCCAGTTGATTGGTTAGTAACAAAAATATATGGTATAAAAGTGAAATAATGAAATAACTTTAAAAAATATATAATAAGTAGACTTTTTTTCATTATGTCAGCAGGATTTATGACCTACCCCGTCGTATATGAATCTGCATATAACACCATACATTTTCCAAATAAAAATCATTCTATTTTTGTGTGATTCAAGCCAAAATTATTTTCTGGCCAGCCTTGTTGAAACATGTGGGCTATACATACACTGATTTTAATCATTTGAGGTCAACTTGTCTTCCGATTAAAACATAGTACTTCTGTAATACATTTTAAAATGGATTTTCCTAAACAATCATTGTATTAAAAGGTCATATTTTTTATATGAGAACTATTTTTACAACTACCAAAACAAACCTCTCTCCTAATATGTATGATTCAAGCTGATAGTCTACATACTGTTATATATTTTTTTTTATAGAAATAGAAATACAAAATAATGTTTTTTAAACTGTGATGAATAAAGTGTAATCTGTTATGCCTTTACCGTGTATAGATGAAAACAATACTTACTTTGTCAATTATGAGCACATGCTAGTGCAATAATTCAAAATGTTCCTAATATACAGTGTCCCCCCCCCCCAAAAAAAAAATGGTCCAATCAATATATTGAATTTTCTGCAATGAGACACGATCGCTTTTGTTCCACTTTACACTTTTACTATGTATGTAAATCTTGCATGTTGTTTAAACTATCTTTTGATAAAGAAAACATTAAAAGGCGTGGGAATTATCGTGAAAGTGGTTCAGTGATCATTACAAACATATTTCAAACACTTTGAGGTTGTTTTTGTTCTATTATTTCCATAAGAAACAGTAAACCCTACAATAACAAAGGAGATGTACATGTGCGGTGCAACGTGAAAACAGTGTGAATGTTCAATAACGGGATGGCTACACAGCAGCGGCCTTACTTTTCTTCTTACACCTAAGGAGTTTATGGCCTTTTAACATCAAGAACCACAAAGTATAACTTATTTTATCAAGAATAAATGTTTCTGTGGGTTCTTTCATTATTGTTTTCATAATTTAAGTTGTTAATTAGTTTTGATATTCATTGTAATTAACACATTCTGTTTTGAGAAGTGGGACAAACGTGATTTTGCCTGACTGCACAAAAGTAATAACTTTTGATTTATAGAAGTAAATTAAATGAAATTGACTGTATCGGAAAGAAAATTTATTCTGGTTTAATATGATACCAAATACATATACCTCTTGAGAAAAGAAATCACCTTAAATAATTTTCTCCTGATTGGACCATTTTTGGGGGGACAAACTGTACAGTGTATTAGAGAGCAGAAGTGGTGATGTCAAACTGGCTCGGAAATATTTGGGGACAATAGCCAAACCAGTTGATTGGTCATTTTTCAAAAAAAAAGGTAAACTAATAAAATAAACATAAAGAGAAAAAAAATCAGCATGTCAGCAGGATTTATGACCATCAAACTGGTTTGGAAATGTTTGGGGACAATAGCCAAACCATTACCCAGTGCAACTGTAGCTCTCCTATTGGTAGAAACAACCAGCTGTGATGCACTGCACCTGGTTCTGCCATTGTCCACACATTTTTCTGAACCAGAGTGACGTCACATTTCAGTATTTTCTATTTATTTCATTTATCAGCAGGGTCATTGCACATTATATTGATGTGCTATTCCTGCTGAAAAACCACATGATAACCCTCTTTGTCAGACCAAGGTACTTGAAATGATCAACCTCCAGAGGTGACTTACAAAATCCAAATAAATGTTTTCCAGTATGTTTTTTTTTTTGTATTTTTTTTTTTTACAGTAGGAACTCCAATTATATTCTTAAAGGCTTTAGTTTGTTTTTGTTTGGATTATCTTCTAATATCATAATTGTTCTCAATTAATTTACTCTAAATCGGTCTACCTCTCTACAATTGCCTGATAAACTGAAATGTAATTTCTTCTTTATTGGTAAATTATATTACAGAGTTGAGTTTGATATATGTATCTACAGATTATATCAGCGTAGTTTAGTGTTGTGTTATGAACAATGAGCCAATCAGAAATATATATTATAAATAGCTTTTTTGTGTGTTTTTGAATACTTTGAAGTGTGCACTATTGTGCTGGGAGAAATTTATAATATTTATTATGTTATCAGGTGTGGCGTAAAAGAAAACTCTTATTTCTGTACTTTTAAGAAAAGGTTAAAACAATAAAAATCATGATGTGGTAACTTGTTTTAAACTTGTATTTCTTTATGTGGTTGTGTGTGTATGAGTGATGTGTGTGTGTGTGTGTGTGTGTGTGTGTGTGTGTGTGTGTGTGTGTGTGTGTGTGTGTGTGTGTGTGTCGTGTGTCGTGTCGTGTG
>JZLH01S0194563.1:0-21869 GCA_001188425.1 Eucidaris tribuloides | reverse complement strand
ACACACACACACACACACACACACACACACACACACACACACACACACACACACACACACACACACACACACACACATACACACACACGCACACACACACACACACACACACACACATCACACAAACAAACATGCAGACACATTCGTACAAACAGACACAAAGACACACAACCAGACATCCACAGCCATAGACATACACACAAACATGCACACAGACAGATACTGACACAGGCACACACATACAAACACACAGGCACATACAGACACACAAACACGATTACAGACAAACACAGATATATACAGACACAAGATCAGACACATACAGACACACATACACCCACAGCCATACACATATACACAAACATACACACAGACAGATACAGACGCATAGACACATACACAGGCACACACATACAAACACACAGACATATATAGTCGACATACAAACACCCACAGCCATACACATACACATTAGACATATTCAGACACACAGATCGACACATACACAGGCCCACACATACAAACACACAGACACAAACAGACACACACACGAATATGGACAAACATAGACATATACAGATACAAGATCAGACACACAGACACATAGACACACATACAGACACATACGACAAACATAGACATATACAGATACAAGATCAGACACACAGACACATAGACACACATACAGACACATACAGACAAACACAGGCATATACAGACACAAAATCAGACACATACAGACACACACAAACACACAGACACATAAACACATACAGAGACACAAGGATAGACAATTACAGACACATACATACACAGAGACACAGAGACGCACACCCCGTATACACGTGAACTCATATACCCCTCCTAGGCCTGCTACCAACACACAGACACATACAGACACACACATAGACACACAGACAAACATAGACACATGCACACAAACATACACACAGACAGATACAGACACACAGACACATGCAAAGACACATATACTATAGACACACAAACAGACACAGACACATATAGACAAACACAGACATAAACAGACACAAAATCAAAAACATACAGACATATAGACACACGAACAGACACAGACACATATAGACAAACACAGACATAAACAGACACAAAATCAAAAACATACAGACACCCACAGACACATAGACACAAACAGACACATACAGACACATACTGACAAATACAGACATATACAGACACACAAACAGACACACATAGACACACACACTGACAGACACATAGACACATCACATACACACAAACACGGATATACACAGACACAGACACATACAGACACACAGACACAGACGCACACACACCCCATATACACGAAACCCATATACCCACACCTAGGCCCACTACCAACAGGCAAACAGACAGACACACAAACAGACACATACAGACACTTACTGACACATACATACACAAAAATCAGACAAACACAGACACTTGAGACACATGCACACACAAACAGACACATTAACAGATCAGAAAGACACCCACAGACACATGAAACACGGTGACACACAGATACACACGCGAACAGACATACATACAGACACACACAGACCCTTACAGACACGTGACACATACACACAGAGGCACACACATATTTAGTGAGTGGCGACAATTTGTGACGGTGGCGACAATTTGTGCCGTTAGGTTCTGTTTTCACGGTACAAATTGTCGCCAGGGAGGCAAAAACTGGAATCAGTAAGAGCGTCACAAATTGTCGCCGGCGACAATTTGTGCCGTTTTGCGCAAAACCTGACGGTACAATTGTCGCCGAGTCACAAATTGTCGCCGACGACAATTTGTGACGCGGCGACAATTTGTGCCGCAGCAGATGACCCTAAACGCGGAGCACCCAAAGCAAAGATTTTTTTTTCAGGTATACCCCAAAGCGCGGATTCATCCCCAAAATACCCCAAAATTAGATACTTTCATATGCTAAACGCGGATCCGCGTGGTTTAAAAACTACTCTAAATCAGCGTGATTGAGATGGAGAGGGGTGACGATGTGTTTCCCGAATCCCAATATTCAGTGCAGAATTGGTCTTCTTAATCCAGACTGCTTCTTAGACCTATCTAGACTAAGTTTTTTTTTCAAAGTCCATTATGCCTATGTTTCCAGTATGAATGGCATGCATGGTTAAATTAAGCTGTAGTAGCAACCGCTAAAAGGCTTGGGTCTGGAAGCTAAGTTGTATTCACTTTTAGTCTGCCTGTCTACTCGATCTGCCAGTTTATCCACTGTGTTGTCGGGGGCGGGGGGGGGGGGTGTTGCGGCACAAACTGTCGTCGCGTCACAAATTGTCGCCGGCGACAATTTGTGACGATTTGTGAAAAACCTGACGGCACAAATTGTCGCGGCGACAATTTGTGCCCGGAGTTGACGGCAGAAATTGTCGCCAGCCATAATCAAAGCATGTTGCGGCATAAATTTAATTGTTTGTGGGTATATTGGTATGTGTGTGTGTTTAGGTGTGCTTGTGTGTGTTGGCGTGTGTCTGTTTGTGTATCTGTTTGTCTGATTGTGTGTTTCTGTCCGTGTGTTTGTCTGTGTGTCTCTGTGTGTGTATGTTTATGTCTGCATGTGTCTGTTTGTGTGTCTGTATGTATCTGTGTGTCTGTATGTGTCTGTTTGTGCGTGTGTATGTGTCTGTGTGCGTGTCTGCATATGTCTGTTCTGTTTGTGTTTGTGTGTATGCGTGTTTGTATGTGTGAGTTTGTGTGTGTGTCGGTGTGTCTATGTGTCTGTTTGTGTGTGTGTGTGTGTGTATGTGACTGTTTGTGTGTCTGTATGTGTGTGTCTGTGGTTAGTCTGTATGGGTCTGTTGTTTGTCTGTGTGTCTGTGTGTTTGTCTGTATGTGTTTGCGTGTCTGTATGTCTGTGTGTTTATGTGTGTCTCCGTGTTTGTGTGTATTTGTGTGTGTCTGTATGTGTCTGTATGTGTCTGTGTGTCTGCATGTGTCTCTTCTGTTTGTGTGTTTGTTTGTGTGTATGTGTGTTTGTATGTGTGTGTCTGTGTGTCTATGTGTCTGTCTGTGTGTCTGTATGTGTCTGTTTATGTGCCTGCGTGTATTTGTGAGTCTGTATGTGTGTGTGTCTGTATGCGACTGTTTGTGTGTCTGTGTGTTTGTGTGTCTGTTTGTGCATCTGTATGTGTCTGTTTCAATGTGTCTGGATGTGTCTAGTCTATATGTGTCTGTTTCTGTGTCTGTGTGTTGGGTGTTTGTCTGTATGCATCTGTGTGTCTGTATGTCTGTGTGTTTGTGTGTGTCTGTATATTTCTGTTTGTAAGTGTCTGTGTGTCTGTTTTATGTGTGCCTGTGTGTGAGTCTGCGTGTATCTGTCTGTGTGTCTGTATCTGTGTGTCTGTGTGTCTGTCTGTATGTGTATGTTTTTGTGTCTGCGTGCGTGTTTGTGTCTAATTGTGTATCTGTTTGTGTATGTGTGTCTGTGTGTGTATGTGTCGTATGATCTGTATGTGCTTGTGTGTCTGTATGGTATGTGTCTGTGTCTCTGTGTGTCTACATGTGTGTGTGTATATGTCTGTGTTTGTGTGTGAGTCTGTGTGTCTGTTTGTATGTGTGCTTGACTGTGTGCTTGTCTGTGTGCTTGTTTGTGGCTGTTTGTGTCTGTATGTGTCTGTGTGTCTACGTGTCTGTGTGTATGTGTCTGTTTGTCTGTGTGCGTCTCTGTGTGTGTCTATTTTTGTGGCTTAATGTTTTTGTGTTTGTGTATGTCTGTGTCTGTTTTTGTGTGTATGTCTTTGTGTTTGTGTGTCGGTGTATCTGCCTGACACTCACAACCACACACAAGCTTACACAGACATTTACAGACATCCAAATACATACCATACACTTGTACATCCTCTTTCCGACACCACACCAAATACCAACTCACGCACACATACACAAAACAGACACACACAGCCATTCACACACATACAAGCACACACAAACATACAGACATGCAGATACACTAGAGACGCACACATACACACACAGACATGTGCAAAGACAAACACAGACACATATAGAGACACAAACAGACACATTCATACACACATACACACAAACACACAGACATACAAACATACACATACAGACACACAGGCACATACATGTAGATAGATGCATACATACTCACACAAACACACACACAGACACACACAGAGATACACAAACCCCGTATACACATTAATGCATAAACCCAAACGCACGCACTACGAACTCAAAGACACATAAAGACACACACAAACACAGACAAAGACAAACACATATAGACACAAAAACACATAGACACAAAAACAGACACACAGGCAAACACAAAGACACATACAAACACACATAGACACACGATCAGACACAGAGACAAACACGGGGACAAACAGACACACATACAGATGCATACACACATACAGACACACAGACACAGACACATACACATACAGACACACATACATAAACAGACACACAGACAAACACGCAGACACACAGACAAACACACAGACATACAAACATACACATACAGACACACAGGCACATACATGTAGATAGATGCATACATACTCACACAAACACACACACAGACACACACACACAGCGATACACAAACCCCGTATACACATTAATGCATAAACCCAAACACACGCACTACGAACTCAAAGACACATAGAGACACACACAAACACAGACAGAGAAACACACACAGACAAAAGCAAAACACATATAGACACAAAAAAACAGACACACAGGCAAACACAAAGACACATACAAAAACACATAGACACACAATCAGACACAGAGACAAACACGGGGACAAACAGACACACACATACAGATGCATACACACATACAGACACAAAGATACAGACACATACACATACAGACACACAGATATAAACAGACACACAATTAGACACACAAACACACAGCACACAAACAGACAACATACACATACAGACACATAGACACACACACAGACACATACAGATGCACAGACATATAGACACACGAACAGACACACACAAACACATAGATATACAAACAGACACACACAGACAAACACACAAGACACAGACATGCAAACAGACAACAGACACATACAGACTAGACACATACAGACACATAGACACACACAGACACATACAAAAGTACAGACACATACAGACACACGAACAGACACATTCATACACAAACAAACACACAGACGAACACACAGACACACATACAGACACACAGACACATATAGACAGACAGGCACATACACACGTATAGACACACATACACAAGCAGACACACAATTAGACACACAGGTAAACACAGACACTGACATACACGAATAGACATACAAGCACACACACACACATATTTAGTGAGTGGCGACAACTTGTGACGGCGGCGACAATCTGTGCCGCTAGGTTTTTTTTCATGGCACAAATTGTCGCCAGTGAGACAAAAAATTGGGATCAGCAAGAGCGTCACAATTAAATTGTCGCCGGCGACAATCTGTGCCGATTTGTTCAAAACCTGACGGCACAAATTGTCGCCGCGTCACAGATTGTCGCCGGCGACAATTTGTGCCGTAACAGGGGGCACTGTCATAAAAAGGTGTGCACCATGCGCGTGTATGGCAAATTGGACCCTATACAAGTAATTATCTGTCGATTTCAGAATACCCTATAAACAAGTATTCAAGGCTGAAAAGATACCCTTTTAAAGTAAACCTTCTGTTAAAAGTATACCCTTTTCCCCTGATTTTGGCGATTTTTAACTGTACGCGCGTACATCGCCCGACCGTGAAAAACAACCCCTTTTACGCGTTTTTTTCACACCTATTATGACAGTGCCCCACCTCCAAGATTCAATCATCCCATCCGAAGATGTGACTGTAAGCTCTGCCAGTTTGTCCCCTGTGTTGTCACGATAACTTAATTTGAGACAATTCCTGATTTGTCTCTTTTGTCTGACTTGTCTGTACGGTGAACTGGTTTGCTAGATGAATCTGAAATTAACATGATCGAGATGCTATTGAAATGTATGTCACCATAGATTAACTCTTTGTCAACAGTCCACTCATTCAGAAGGATTAGAACGAATAGTTCTTCGCCCCTCGTGGATCCATCCTTGGTACCCACAATATATGCTTTAGTGCACGTTGATTTTTATTCAAGACTGCACTGGCAGAGTGATTTATACCTTAATGAATATAACCATACTAATAGTGGAATCCAAAATTATTTAATCGGAAATCTTATGTAACATTAAGTCATTTTTTCTTTCTATCTCTTATAATTCTCTCATATAATTGTAAAGCGCATTTGAATATATTTATATAGAATTTGCGCTATATAAATGTATGCATTGTTATTATTATTATTGATCATTATGTTTCACTTCAGTCATCACAATCCGATGTCACGTTATGGGTTATGTACAACGTACAAAGAGGGGGGGGGGGCACGGTCATTACAAGGTCACACCATGCGCCCTTCTTTCCAGATTTTGGTGATTTGTATTACTGTACGCACGTACATCGCCGGACCGAGAAAAAAATCCTTTTTACACTGTTTTTTCCACACGCGCATGCATGGTGTACACACTGTATGACAGCACCCCCCCCCCCCGAAGTATGAATCTGTGTGTGAATATATAAGTATAAAGGGTAAAGCAAGGGCGACGCCAGTGTAAAATCTTGGGAAAAACTCTCGGGGGGGGGAATGCGGAATGTAAAAACAAAAACACCTAAAATTCATGAATTACGTTGCAAAAAAAACAACCGATTTTCTAAATATTGTAAATATCAGGGGCGGCAGTCAACCCCCCCCCCGTGGCGTCACCCTTGGGGTAAAGTCAGTAAAAGTGTTCAACAGGTCAGAAAAGCTGTCAAACTACATGTACATATAGTTGACGAAAGACACAATTGGAATAAGCATTTGCAACACCCAGGCGTCTCGAGCCGAATTTTTATTGGATTAAACCAGTTTGAAAACGTGCAAGGAAAATCTATATTGATATTTATTAGCATTATTACCATTGTATTTTTTTTTTTTGGGGGGGGTAGGATGGACTGACGTAATCCGCACCGCCCTCCCCCCCGCCCCACGTATTCTGTCCCTGATAGCTAACACAATGGCCTGCTGGCAGTCCCAAAAAATGTTCGGACTTTCTGGTGGAATGTGATAAGGATATAATTTAGAATAGTGGCTAGCTGATACATCATTTACATTCACTTTCTCTCTGGGTCAAATAACAGCACATCACGCAACATCACATCTTAACACAAATATACATTTCTAAAGTGCAGGTACTATATTCAAATATAATCTACCACACTGTCAAAGAATTCACGTGTGATTCAATATTATTTAATTAAACATATCTATATTTTTGACAAAAGTGAAATACACATTTAGATATGATTATTTGAAGCCAGGCATCACACAAGTGTGAAGCCTTTATGTGTTGCTGTTGTGTATATGTGTGTGGGGTTTTTTTTGGTGTATGTGTTAATATGAACGTAATAATATCCAAGTATGATCCCTGTGTGCTTTCAAAAGCATCAATTATACTGAAATTCTACAACATACATACATATCATCCATACACACACACAAACACAGACACACCACACAAACACACACACCACACACACACACACAACACACACACACACACATACACACAAAAACACGCACACACAAACACGCATACACAAACACACACACACACACACACATGTACCCTCCTTACACATACAGTATTACAGTCTTTATACAGTCATTGTACAGAACACACATAATTGAATGATAACTAAAAAGAAAAAATCAAATTTGACCATATGAAAATGATAAAATAGCCAGGTACCATTACAGCAGAATAAAACAAATACCAATAATCCATAATTCATTCAAATATTTTATTGCAAGACAACATGATTGGTGCAGGAGTTGCAATAAGTCAACTGTACAGACATAAATTCAAAATTAATATACAGTATTAATGTGCAAAACAAATCCCCAAACAAATTCACAATATCATACATTTTCAAATAAAGCATCATGACAGAGGCAGCAACAGGATTGGAAAACTGGTGGTGGTGAGGGGCAATTTGGGGGTAAGTAAGAATGGTCAGGAGCAAGGTGTCATGTGCACTGCATAAGCACTTACAGCCCCCCCCCCCCTCCCCAATTATACGGGAGTAAGGGGGACAATGTTCACAAAGCTCCCACATGCTACATGCTTCTATTATTTAACACAAAAGAATAAATAAACTTCAAACTTTTAAATATTGACAATAATAATACATTAACCTGACTGGGGTTGGAGCAAAGGCTATGTACTGTAAAACTGGGTGTTACATTCAACACCAAGGATGTTGCACAATATAGATACCAGAGCAGTGTTAATTTTCAACTAAGCTAATGCTCTTGGTGTTTGAACTTCATTTTGGTGTTTAAATGACACACAGAGTGTTAAAATTTCACACAGCATCTGGTATATAAATTGCACAACACCATGAGTGTTAAAATAAACACCCCAGTTTTTGCAAGATTGGGAATGAATGACCCGTTGCCTCCTTGTGCTACCACTGATATTTGAGAAGTTAAATTTGACCAATATGGGAGAGGGGAGAGGGTTAATGTGTTACAATTGTCATGGGCCTGGGCCATACACGGTACGGAGGGGGGGGGGGGGGTTTGGGGTGTTCAACACCCCTTTCGTCAAGGGTGTACTACCCCAACACCCTTTTCGTGTAAGGGTGTTGATTTGGACTAGGATGTGGAGGATTTTTTTTACGTCAAGTTTTCGGCGACTGTCGTGACCGGGAAATATTTTGGACCTCGGATTTGGAGGAAAAATTTTTTGACCACATTTTTCTACCTACAGAAATCTATCATAGATTATTTGATTATTCTACAAGATCTGTAAGGATAGCATCAGTCTTGTGATATGTGATACGTCACCATGATACTCTCATAAAAGTCGCACAACCTGAAGGTAAGGAAAGTTCCAAATATCATACTTGTGATATAAATTACGAAAATGAATTGTCCTAAAAAATCAAAGTTTTATGACCATTACATGTTGCAAATGTTGAACATTTTTCACCCAAAGTAATAATGATAATAAACATAAATTTATATAGCGCAGCTACTATCTGTATGTATTCAGCTGCGCTGGTTCTGAACTCTTGTTTACTTAATTCTACACAAAATTATACAGTGTATATTAACAGTATTTTTCTTTTCATTTTTATGTTTCAGAAGATGTGCGACTTAATCAGGGTATCGTGGTGCAGGTCACATATATTCCCTGTGGAATACAAAAAAGGGAAGATTTTGAGCAAGAGTTATCATGTCGCTGTTATCTTGATGGAAATTGAAGTATAGAGTCCCAAGACACTAGGACATGCATGCACATTCTGCGACAGGGTGTTGTATTAGCGGTAGATCCAATTAGCAAACTACAAAATGGCAAAACTAATTGGATAATGCACATCACATGATTGGAAAAGAGTTTGGTTGTTTATCATTCACTTCAGTTTTTCCATATAACTGCATGTAGCTCACTTGCACATCAAATAATCACCCATCACACTATTATATAATACATGTAGTGTGATATAGCGACTATGATATATAATTTGATGTCATATCTGTATCTATCAAATCAAAATGATGATTTAAACTTCAGCAACTGTTTAACTAGTAAATTTGAAGTGAGGCAACTAATAAAAATGTTATGCCAATATAATTATAGTTGCAATAAATATTTGAAACATTAAATATTGATAAAAATTACTTGTGGACTTCTGTCAATATCTAGCTTGTGTAGTAACTTAAAGTGATTAAAATTTCAAAATACCACAACACTGAATAACTAAAAAATATCTACATGTATGAAATATGCATATATCACATAGACCAATCATTTTTTTGATACATGTGTATGCGTCTAGGTTTCAAAAGTGAGGCACAAAAGGTGTGCATAGTATATTTCCACTTAGCGCAGCCATTTGTATAATACATATATACACATACTATCATTATTATTGATATTCTTGTATGCTATGAAATATACATTTATATACTTAAATTAATTGCAGACTATGATAATACAAAGACAGCATCAAAAGGTGATTGATAAAAATACCACAATATATAGTTTTAATACAGGAGGTTCAGCATTCAAACTAAAAGGCAACCATGTGTTCAATTCATCACATTCTTTACCTCCATATTTGCCAAATTTTAAAATGAACTTGGGTTCAATCCCAGGGGTGTGTGTGTGTGTAGGTGGGGGGGGGGGGTGTCGGGGCACTGTGTCATTACAAGGTGTACACCATGCATGTGTTGGACTTACAAAATTGACCCTAAACAAGTCAATATCCTTTTTTTGCTGATTTTGGTACCCTTTTCACGGTACGCATTCACCCGTCTGTGAAAAAACCCTTATGTTTTTTTTTCACAGGCACATGGTGGACACCTTGTAATGACAGTGGCCACGCCCCCCCCCCCCCTTTCAATTCAGGATTCTTATTCAATTTGCAGTTTTTGCAGAATAGACACACTTCATCCTACAGATAGAAAGGGTAAATGACTTGCTGACCTGTCAAGAGGGTGCTGTATTAAGTTAGAGGATTAGAATCCCACTTATTGTTTTCATTGTATGTGTACCTATTGATCTGTGCAAGTTAGCAGGCAAAAAGTTAAACCTCAGTTTGCAGTGTGTTCTCTAATGAACCTATACAGAAGAGACCAATACTGGGATAAATCCCCCTGATAAAGAACTGAATAATCAGCTTTGGTAATCAGTTAATCCATAGGCACACAGCACTCTATGGCAATTGGATTAACCATGGATTATATGGTCCATGGATTAACACAGCTGTAATGGGGGATGATCACTGTGCTACTTTTTAATTTGATTATGCTGAATCTCCTTTAGCACAACACATAGTTAATTTTAGTAAATACATTTCCATCTGACAACCGGCTTTACATTAATATAAAATCTACACACAAACTGATATATTAGTTTGTAGTATTTAGCCTTTCAACAGCCTCTGCATGTACAGTTTTGGTAATTAGAAATTAAATTCAAAACTCACAATATTGACAGACAGAGAACTGGAAATGATTCATTCCAGTCATGTGTTGTAAAGAATGTGGTTGAATAAAAAAAAACTAACAGCAATGACCAATAGAAAAAAGGTGTTTACCTTGCAACTTCTAAATGTTAAATGCTCTTTCAAAAAGTGGAAGAGGAAAGAACATGTTGCACTATAACCCACTGGAGACAATTTAGTTTCAATATATTCTCCATAAACCTATACCTTGTTTGTCTCCAATGAGTTTAAAGCCAATACGGTTTTGGTTGATCTAAAAAGTTTTCATCACTTTTTTTTTTTGAGAGTGTGGTACTGTCATGCCAGACTTCAGAAAACATCAAACTTTTAGACCAAAAAATTGTTTGAAATGGCCCTCCAATCTTGAATTTGGTCTTAATAACTGATGTATTTCTGGCTTCTTACATGAATGTATGCTAAATAATTTTATACACATAGTTTTCACAAAATGTGTATTGATGAAGAGGGGGGATTCCATCTCATTCAAATGTTTTTGATTTACACATAATGTAAATAATCAATATGTCAAAAAAAAATTCACAAAGTCTTAATTTGTGACAGACTGACCAACAGTTCTGACCTAAAATTTTGTAAGAAATTTGATTATTTCCACAGGAATAGACTGAGGGTTCGATAGACCAATTTTCATTAACAGTAAAGGTCTCATAGACAGAGGGTCATATAGACAGATTATTGAAAAGGGTATGGTAGACCGATTTCCAAACAGGGTCTGATAGATCAATCAACAGTAAGGGTCCTACAATCCAAGGGCCTGATAGACCAATTATGGAAAAGGATGCGATAGAGTCATTGTCTATAGATCCTTTATTCATTAATTGGTCTATTGGACATTTTTGATAATCTGTGTATCAGACCAAATTCATAACTGGTTTATCAGTCTTCAGGACTTTAACTGTTAATCAGTCTATAGGACCCTCAGTCTATTGGACTGTAACCGCAGATTTGTGCTCTTTCCTTTGTCAATACATTAATTTGACTATACATGCAAAATCAATAACACTATATTTGCCTGCAATCTGACCGAACAACAACTAAATCCCAATTTTATCAATTATACTGAGGGTCGATGAAGAACTTAGCATCACCTCGGTAGAGACCATGATCCCTTAAAACCTTGGACTTCTGTTTGTGGTCCCGCAGGAGGTCCCTTAGTAATTCGTCCTTCTCTTTCTGGTTCAAACTGGCGATGAGCTCGTCGTGCCACTCCCGTTCCGATACCAGACACTGAATTTGCCTGAGAGCGTGACATTGATACGAGAGTTTAGGAGGTGAAAGAAGAAATGCCCAAAGCCATGATTACATATTTGATGAGAGGCACAACATGTGTAACAAACATTAATTGGTATGGTAAATATGAATTGATGCAAGCAGCATATAATTACAATGTACATGTATCGTACATTGAGTGAAATGAAAATGGAATACCATGATGTTTTTGATGAAAATGGGAAATAAATTATGTCAAGATGAAGAGTGATGTTGATGAATGTGAAAGTGAAATGAAAAATTAATAGATACAGTTTGATCATGCATGCACAGACACAGAAACAGATGATGCATATGTGCACAAACATATACACCCAAACACACACACACACACATGCACAAACATACAAGTGAAAAAGTTACACATGGAAGAATGTGTTATGATCATACAAGTGTATGATACAGTAGGAATGACAAGCAAAGCACAAGAAAGGTATGAAATAAATGATAAAAAGAAATGAGAACAAACACAAACACAAATATTTTTGTCAACTCTGTTCAAACATTATGTATGTAAATACTGGTTTTCTGGGTCAGTTTTGTCTTCAAACCATTATGATGCAATGTCTTTGATATATTTTCCTTTTTAAATTTTGAAATTCTGTACATGCATACAGTAGCTCAATTATCAGATCCTGGTAATATTACAGCTGCACTGTGCATATGCTTCCATACATCATCCGTTCTGTTTCCTGCCTCTACATGTAAGACATTAAATACAACAATACCAACCAAGTAGATAAATATAATTTGGTCTGGCATACAAGACCAAAGTTTATTCTTTGTAACTTAAGTAGATTCTTCCAATTATTGTAACATATACAGTACATGTATTCTAAATATTAACAAAACATGATATACACCTACACATACTCTACCTCATACCTAAAATGAGATGCATATAATTACACAGAATTAAATTGTACTAAAAATTCCACAAGAGCAGCTTACAATATGTATTACAATCATGATTTAATGGAAAATCACACATATTTTAAGAGTTGATGACTACATCACCATCAACATACAGTATACTTCAGGAATTGTACAAAATTTAACCATCTATGTGGAAAGTTAAGAAACATGAGCAACCCCATCTAAAATTTCCTTTACGTACTCTGGTATCAAGCAGATTTTAAATTCCATCTACATGTATTCATCTTCAAATTTCCAGATCTATGTACAGTGTCAAACCCTGTGACATACATGTACATGTTTTCTTCAAATTTAAAGAGGTTACAGGACCAAGTTTGCATTTTGTAGTTGATTGCAGAGATGTACACAGTATTATTTCTGACAAAATGCAATGTTTCCACCACCTTTGACATAGATTAGATCTTCCATTCACGTAGAAAAAATTTACACCATCTAGACAGCTCTTCATCTTCTAACTTGGTCTTCAGAAATGATACAACATTATTGCACTAAAGCACTCATATGTTTATTCATTAGCTACTTGAAGATGTTCATAGTAAGGAATTAGTCTTGGAATTGAACAGTGAGTGTTCTGTGTCCTTGTTGATAGTGGTATGTTCTGTTTGGTGACTGGTTCCTGTGAGTGGATGATAAGGGATGAAAGGAAAAAGAAAGAAGACATGCATGTGCACAAGAAGTGTTAGAACAGTGCAATGGAAAAAGGCAGAGCATATAGGGCAAAGGTTACAGGTAAGTACAGAAAAAGATGAGGAGCAAGAGAAAGAGGGCAACAGACGTGGATAATAAGAGACACGTAATGTACTATGAACGACTCATGATGGGAAGTTTTTATGCTATTTTGTTACAAACTCTTCAGTTACCGATACATATCAGGAAATGCACACATACTGTAGTTACATACAGTGTACATTTGTACATCATCTAATATTGTGTTTGCTGGAACCTCCTTTGTGGTGATAACTAGAATATTAAAGCTAAATCATGATTGTCAGAAACATTGCCAAAACGTGTACAACACAATGTTTAAAAAGCATAGAGAAGAAATATTAAGAATTGAGTTTATTTGTCAGTATTAAAAATGATGACATAAATGGTACCCCAGGGTACCAACTAGAAATCCCCCATTTTGTTGAATTATTATTTTTTTTTAGCACTGTACCCCGAGTTACAAAATTATGTAAAAGTTATGTCATAAGTGTGAAAATAACAAATTTAGCTTCATTTTTAGTACCTATTTTACGCAAGTTTATGCCTTTTTGTTGTGCACTTGTGCAGGTTATGCGTCATAACCACTGATTTCAGTGATCATAATGGAAGAAAATACATTTTTGGACACAAGAGGGCACTGCACAATGGTACCCCGGTGTAGCGCGTGGTGCATCAAATATTGAACTAGATTGTGGTATATAGATCTAATAGAAAGGTTCAGCAAATGTATCACATTTTAGGTCACATTGTGTTTGATGAAACTGAGAGCATAATGTATGGATTCAATATATTCACGTGACTAAGTTTTATTCTTTGACCCAACACATCATTACATTTGGTAAAAATGAACTACGGTGCGACATATCTGATCTCAATGTACTTATTTTAGGTGACACATATTTTCCCTATACAGTCCCTTTATAGCAAATAAGCGATGCCCAAACTTGTATTCAAAAAAGTTGGTATACAGTGCACTGTACATTTAGGTATTGAGGCTTCATTAATACAGTGTATGTGATCATGTAAGAAACTATGGATTTGGTCATTTGTTTTTAATGTTTTTAACTACATTAATCAGCCTACAACACAAAGAATGTACTGGTGTATGTTTTAGAAGGACTTTTATTTGAACTATAAACAAAAAATGTGCCAGCATGTCTCTAGACAGCAGTCAAAGGCATCAAAATTGCAAAATTTGAGATAATTCTGAACTATGGTACATGGTGAAATCTATAGTTAAAGTTGATTATTATTTATGGCAGATTCCCACAACTATTATGACATGTTATTCAAAGCTAGAATAATTATATTACTTGTTTCTGTTCATGTAATTTAATGTTTGAGTATCGATTTGAGTATCATTCAGAACACATGACGTAGAGCCATCTACCGGTACTCAATGCACTTACCATATACCCTAAACAAAAAGATATGAAAAGACAAACCTTATCTCGAAATGAAGTCAACTATAACATACAACACAAAAACATTAATTGCTGTCTGTGAATGAATGCAGGTGCGGTTCTATGGGGGCCTTTGGGGGCTTACGCCCCCCCCCCAAAAAAACCAAAAATCAGACTAAAAGCGTTTTTTAAATGAAATTAATAAACATTCCCTTTTGGTTCATGTGTAAAATCTTTCAATGAAATTGCTACCCCCCCCCCCCACAACCGGCTGAGTTTCCGTTCTACAAACGCGCCTGAATGAATGACTTACCGCTCTCTCTCCTGATATGATTTCTGTATGCCCTGTCTGTCTCTTTGCTGAATTTGTTGTGCCAAATCCTGTCTGCGTTTATGATCTTGAGTTTGACTCTGGAGTCGTTCAGATGCAGCTTCTTGAGCAGCGGCTTCTTCAAGTTTTTTCTGGAAATGAAAAGAGGAATGACTTACATGTACAATATAATGCTTTTATTTTAAACTCTTTGCATGCTGAATTAATTCTGGGGGAATAAATAATGATGATTGTTTTTTCGATATTTTCTTTAAAACTTGCTTTATTTATTGCATCATACTGGTAATTATTGTTTAGATGTTGCTTAGCATTATGGCCATTTGTTAGCTTTTCTAGTACAAACGTAATGGAGATAACTAATTATTACAATTGTTGAATCTAATTGTACGAATGTGCAAAATTGCAACATTCGCGTGCAAAGGGTTAAAATGTATGGTCTGGACGGTCACCATGTCGAACATACATGTACTAAAATTACAGTAGAGGTATTTTTTTCTGTTTTTTTTTTGAGGGGGGGGGTAACTCTAACACTATAGTCCTAATCCACAACTTTTTTATATTTTTCCACCTTTTCTAAAATGGTGGGATTCAATAGTCACCTAAATGTCATTCTTAGGACAGAGTACTTCAATACCTACTCAGCCATTGAGAGACATGCAGCTACCAGCCTTAGTTCTTGCAAGTCACAATATCCAAAACATAGACCACTGGTATCATCATTTCACCACAGGTCACACTTTTCTGGTGAAATAAACTGCGATGTGATGTGAATGAAGCCCACTAAAATCACCAAATTTCACACAATTCTGCATTAATCATGATAATTTATTAATCATTTTGGGTCTTACTTAACCCCGTGGATGATGTGCGTTCGGGTCCGGTGTGGTTATGGTATACTTAGGGAAGGTTTGAACTTGATTAATTCTAAGGTTTTAATCATCTTGTGCGGGGCAAATGTACAACACAAACAATTTGGCCAACATTATAATTGCTAGCATAATGTATGAACTTCTGTGAGAACAGGGATTAATCAGAGGTTTTGTTTTTCATGTTTTTCATTGGCCTTCCAGTGTTTTGAAGATTGGAGAGCATCTTACTGCTGGATTGCTTGTTGTAGGTCTAGTTGTTGAGAACTGCATGACACTTGTTTGTCTGATAAAATCTGATGGCTCGTGGAGTATTTTTTTCAAACAATTCTGATATTTTACTGATACATGTACACCTTATTGCTGTCACATTCCTAGTACATGTATGTTCTGGTCTCAAGTTGGCCCCGCACATTCTTGAGCATACCATAGAGTATTAGCTTTGGCATCAGCGAACAAATCACGTAACTAATCGTTTTAACTAGTTTGACAACGAAATAAGGATGGAATCAGGATTGGCATGACCGAGGTGGGTAGTAGGAGTGATTTTTCACTTTCGTGTTAGGAATGGTGTAAAATCGGACATTTTCCATCCGTTTGGGAGTTGACACTTCGCGTCGACTCTGAGTAGAAAGTCCAGAGTACACGAAACAGCATGCCATAGCTTTCGACCTCTGTATAGCGGCATAGATACATAATACCTGTCAAGATCGTCTGATAACTACTGAAAAACGTCCACGGACGCGATACAGAGGTCGAAGCCTTCGGTCTAGTCCTGGCACTGCCACGCACCCCAGAAACACCCCATTTCAAAAATTCCTGAGTGTAACGAGTAACGCGTTAGTAGTTCTGTACGATCTGTGAGTTAAGCAAAACGTGTCGTTAGACTAAATGTTAAATTATTACAGTCTAATCTAGACCCTACATTATTTAGAATTTATACTTATAGAAAGATCTAAGGTTAGTACATGTATGGTCCTGTCCCACATTCTCCAGGTTTGTAAACATATACCTGTCACTCTGGCCTCTTGCAGCTCTGTCAGCTCGTAGACTGTGACTGTAGTGTTCGGTCTACAGTGCGCGCGCCCATGGCATGGACATGGTGCATGGGTGGAACTTGAATTGAAAGCAGTCACACCAGCGGGTAGATCTAAATCTACAATGGTGGCGACTTATTTTTACGAATGATGCAAAGTAATGACTAATGAGCATCATGTACACATTCATTGTCTAATGATAGATCTAACGTTACATATTCGTCAAAGATACGACACGCTATTTAAGAAATTTAGTGAGCGACGAGAACGCCGGGTTTGCACCGTCGCATGCGCCGGTGTGGCCAGCTTGTCTACGCCGCTACGCACGGGTCATAACCACTGCATTGACTGCTTGTGCTGGTATAATCACCTCTTCCTCGGCCAGTCTCCTCATTTCTGCGTACTTCTTGTCAATAAACGTTGTTTTCTCAGAGCCTCCCAGTGATACTCTTGTCCACTCATGATGGCTGGTTTCTATGGTCTTCACAATTCACCTTTTATTCGTTCAATAAACCCAGCTTCGGGTTTATTGCAAAAATCAAGCTGTTTTTCCAGACCGAACAGCGGGACCGACCGTCAAGCGAGCTCGCTCGAACAGCTTTGATCACTATGGTAACAAAGTTTCCTGCGCATGCCCACAATGTTTTTACACCAGCTTTTCATGCTTAGTCTTAGACAGAGGCACACTTGTTAACCCTTAGCATGCTACAGAGTCTCCTGTGCACATTTGTACAATTAAATTGAATAATCGTAATAATTATGTTTTTTCTTTACTTTTGCAGAGGAGACACTAAAAAATAGCCAGTGTGCTTAAGTAAGATCTATAGAAAAAGAAAGTGAAATTCAAAGAAAAAGTGATAGGAACAAATGTCATTTGTATTCCCTCAAAATAAATTCAGTGTGTAAAGTGTTAAACAGTTTGGTTTACCTAAGGAAGATTATTCTTAATAGTATTACTACTATTATTATTATTATTATTATTATTATTATTATTATTATTATTATTATTATTATTATTATTATTATTATTATTATTATTATTATTATTATTATTATTATTATTATTATCATTATCATTATTATAACAGGGTGGCCCAGAAAAATGCTAAGCGAGTATAATCGCCTAATTTCTTTCAACCATTATTGCAAAATGTCAATTAATTTTTATTTGTTGGTTAGAACATTCTTTTTTCCAATAAAATGAACCGAAGATATTGATTTTGAGTAAGGCGTTTTGAAATCTAGGGCTATTTTTTCGGAGGCAATAAGCAGATTTCCGGAATATTGATATATATTTCTATCAGCGGCGGTCATCGGAACGCCTAGATATTTGTGGCCCTTGACTATAGATACCACAGCGCCGCATACAGGGTGACAATGAGATGTTGATATCGTCATATATATAGCGCTGGAATGCCTCGCTTTCCATAAAGAAAGCGATGCTAGCTACACCTCCATTGTCCATCGCGGTTTGTCTGTATGCGAGTACGAGATTGAGGTCAGAGCACAATATCTAGGCGTTCCGATGGATGGATTAGGCAATAATTGGGAAATATGGCATTGCTCCGAAAAATGGCTCTAGAATCAAACGCCTTACTCCAAAACATGATGCTTGGTATCATTTATTAGGAAAAGAAACGTTCTAGATTTATGTTTTGCATTGGGTTGGATTATACTCGTAGCATTTTATGAGGCACCCATGTCATTTTTTTATTATCTTATTTTTTTTCCTAGCAAATGTGACAAAATTGTGATTTTCCCTCAATATATTTCGCCCACCAGTTAAAAGTATGAGCCGAGTTCAAATGTCGATGCAGAGATTATAGGAGTAGACATGGACAAAATTGAAAAAGGACGATAATGGTGGTGACACGAAAACGATCTAAAGACGAACATTTCTTTTCAAGTTGTTCGAGTTATTAATGCTGCGTGATGACATTGGCCCAGGGCATTTAACACGATCAATCCTGCATGCCACACCATATGTGTATTGGTCCTAGCAGAGCTTATTGGACAACATACGCCCTCTACTGAAAAAGTTATGATGTGTGAATTGATCAAGAGCAACTTTATAAATTCAATTTGCAAAATTTAAATTAGGTGTTTACTAGAAAAATTAAAACAGACTTCTGAAATGTTGAGTCCTCAATTTTCATAACATATAATGTTTAACAGATTATAGACTAGCCATATCAAAACAATATATTTTCATAGAGTTATTGTAAAAGGCTGAATTTCAGAGCATATAATTATAGATGCCAACCTGCATAAGCTAGGCCATCCATTACTTTGTAGCACAAGATATGGAGCTGTCCCCATGTGTGCTGCATAGATAGTATATGAGATAGTTCTATTTTCCAAATTGATTGTTGAGGCAAGTCAACTTGTGACCAATGATGAATGACATATTGAAAATATATATATAATTATAGATATATTTATATAGATATATTTCATAATTTATTATTATATTTGATAATATTAATAATAATAATAATAATAATAATAATAATAATAATAATAATAATAATAATGTTGTTGTTGTGGTTGTTGTTGTTGTTGTTGTTGTTGGTGGTGGTGGTGGTGGTGGTGGTTGTGGTGGTGGTGGAGGTGGTGGTGGTGGTGGTGGTGGTGGTGGTGGTGTTGTTGTTGTTGTTGTTGTTGTTGTTCACCCCTAGCCAAAATGCCCGGAAGTTCGAAGCGGGAACCCGAAACCACTTTAAAACTTTTGTTCCCAGACTTGGTCACAACACCTACAGGCTGGTCCTCTACTAGATGGCCTGACCCCAATATTTCAGAAAATATTGGTAAGAAAATTGGAAATGTTCAATGTAGAAATTGAAAAAAAACCACCACAGCTAACTCCCCCAAATAGTGATAACAAAATTGGAAATGTTTAATGCAGAAATTAAGAAAAAAAAATCACATCTAACTCCCCAAATTAGTTGATCTAAAGTTTTTTGTTTGTTTGAAAAGCTTTTATTTCTGCGTTCTGATCATTTTTCATATAACAAAAATAACAAATTATAATTCTCACAATTCAAAAACAGATACATTTTGAACAACATGCAAATTTTAAATGATATAATGCAATTAAGTAAATTACACATATTATTCATGGATGGAATTTACACGATTTGATTTACAGCTACAAGAAGAGCTGAGTGATGACCGAGAAACGTAGATTAGCCAGTGAAGATGAAGAACTTCTGACCAACGATGCAAAGACAATTTGACGGCTGTAGGATTAGAAGTACTGAAGTCACACAATGTACTTTTAAGAAACAAAGGCTCAAAGTTTTCAAATTTGTCTACAGATCACAATTGTTCGAGTTGTACATCCAAACTTGGTGAAGTTAAGTTACAAAATAAAGGATGAATATAGGACAAAAATAAACATTGTGACACTTGTCGATTTCCAATAATCAATATTGTGGGCTTGGGTACATCTTCCTCTAGAAACAAGGGTTGGAGGAAAACAAATGCATTTCTCGAATAAATGAATGTCAAATCACTTAATTGTATATATTTTAGGAATGTTCTCAGTAAGACGAACGATTTGATATGTAATTTGTCGGATTTGGACGTTGTTTGAAATTTGACCTCATTTGACATTTGACCGGAAGTGACCCCATATCTCATCAACAAAGCACAAAATACATGATAAATTTTATATTTTCTTAATCCTTGTAACTAGTCGAGTAATTTGACGTACATTTTGAAGAATTAGACCAAGTTAAAAATATGACCCCAGTCATAGGCGTACGCAGGATTTTTCAAAGGGGGGTGTTAGCAATTTTCTGTGCCAAACCTGCATAAGCTAGGCCATCCATTACTTTGTACACAAAAGTATGGAGCTGTCCCCATGTGTGCTGCATGCACACTGCAAACTCAAAACTTGAACAAAAGCAATGTTGACATATTTTACCAAATTGATTGTTGAGCAGTCACTTGTGACCAAATATGAATGACCAATATGAAATATGCTACCACTTTCTGCTATCACTTTTATGATATATTTCATAATTTATTATTATAATAAATAATGATAATATTAATAATAAAAATAATAATAACAATAATAATAATAATAATAATAATAATAATAATAATAATAATAATAATAATAATAATAATAATAAT
>JZLH01S0194545.1:31795-41910 GCA_001188425.1 Eucidaris tribuloides | reverse complement strand
TTAATGTATTCTGGTGAATGATGCAGTGATTATTTTCCTTTTTAACTCTTCATCTTATCACCATAATACTTAAAAATTTCAGAGCAATCCTGCTTAAAGAAAATGAAAAATATGATTAATAAAGAAATACTTGGTTTTTTTTCCTCCAATTATATGACATCAGCATTCATCGTAGCAGTTTAACCCTAAAAGGACTGGGCTATTTCTTAGGTGTTGAGGACTGGGGAGGGCCCATGATGGCCCCCCTTCTGATCTCGGCCGTGGAGCGCGCGATCGCGCTGAAATTTGGCATGCAGGTTCCTTTCAACATAAACTCTAAGTCTGTATAGTAATTTTTGGGAAAACAATCAATCTCTAATTAATATGAATTAATTATGCAAATTTATGCATGGAAAAACATGATATGCATATAAAACACTCAATTTCACTTGAAATAGTGCAATTTTTTGCAGAAGTGATCTGTGTGACCTTCTTAATTAGTTTTCATCATTTAAAATTGCAAAAGTAAATTTTTTCTTATGTTTTTCTTTGTTTTTCGAATTTCTTAAGTATTTCTAGGTTTTTGTAACTTTTGTTTTTATTGTTGTTTTACATGAAATTTATTGCAGACCATTTAGAAACCAAAATAAACTGAAAATTAATTATGACAGTCAATTATAATAGAAAATAATGTCCTTTTTATGAATTTCAAGATATCAGACAAATTGACTAATTGACTAATCCTAATTGACTATGTTCACAAATCACATGAATGAATCATTTTTCGGCCATTTTTGGCATGACATTGTCTCACAAAAAGTCATGTGGCATCGCGATGCTGTACCCGTTTGTCTCGAATTTGGTCTCAAAAGTTGCGCAAGACTTGAGAGAAAAAAGTCATAGAATTGTGCGGTATTACCATTGTGCGTTTTAAAATAATTGCATGAAACGTTGAGGGGGGGGGGGGCGCCTTCATGACCTTTTAGGGTTAATCCTTTCACACATTTTCACCCTAATGGTAACACTTTCACATGGATCAAATGTTACTTGACAACTATTATCGGCCTTGGGATGAACATGTGCAAGACATATATTTTCAATATGTCAGAAACTGCGTTGCCATAGTAATGGAATATTATAGCAATACACGTAAATTAGGGAAAATCGAGCTTATCAAACTACTTTGTCATTTTTCAAGCAATGCTGAGGAAGTTTGGCATACATGTTGGTCTTGGGGTGAAGATGAGCAAGACATGACACATTTTGTTTGAAATGCCCAAAACTGCATTGCCATGGAAATGGCATATTAGGCCTAAAAAAACTGTTGTATTGGAGTAACGGCTCACTGAAAAAATAGGGTCGGTAGGGCGTAGTTTTTTTTTATGGGCCACTATCAGCGCCCAATGCTTTCACTTTATAAGCCTACAATCGGCCAATTCGGAAGCCGCTATTTGAGCCTATTTCTTGCCATAGTTCATCAATGACATCATTCAAGCCAAAGTTGAGGACACTAAAAGTAATTTTTAGCCCAAGTGTGCCCGTTTTCTTTACTGTGTAAGATACCATGTTGAGGTAAACAGCTCGACCATCGCTAGCTACATGTAGTTAGCGCAGCTAGAGGCTAGCTAGCGAGGCTCCATATAGAAGCGCTCGAAGTGCGTTGTACGTGAGCATACGGCAGGAAAATCGCTGTTCTGTCTGCAAAACTTCCGCGTTTTCAATTTGATCGCAAAGTCAGCACGATATGCGATATCGATATTATCGATAGCAATACAAAGAAAGAAAAAAACGAAGGGTCAGGGATATTTCTAGGGTCGGGCGGGTTACACCAATACAACAATTTGTTTTTAGGCCTTATGGCGATAAATCAGGGACCTGTTGGGTGGGGCCATTAATCCCCTACAGTGATGTTTCTAATTCCATTGCTTCTTCCGTCTTATTCTCAGGTTCTGTTTGAGGCATATCGTGGCCCAGGTTACGCTGGTGACATTGCACTCGATGATGTCATCTTCTATGATGACCCTTGCCCAGATCAAAGTAAGTCTCTCATGAGTCATCTTAGTAAACAAATTCTAATGTCATGTTTTTGTAAAAGGTTTTTAAATGGTTTAGTTAGCGTTTCCAGCCAACCTGGAAATTAGTGAAAACATGGAAAATGAATTCCTTTTTTTCTGGTCAGGAAACAGTCAGAGAATTTAAGAAAGTCCCTCAAATTGGGAAAAATGAAGTAATTTTATTTGTCTAATGGGCACGATTCATTAAAGACAAAGTTATGTTCCGTAAGCTCTTTTAATTCTCACGATCATATTTGTCTAATGTCCATGCCATTGACACAAGGCGAGATGACAGACTACAAACAGACAATAAACCACTCAAAATCTTAATTTCCCCCTACGCCGCATGCACATTTTCCCCTACGGACACCACTTTTCCCCTACGCCTCAATAACCCACTTTCTTCTACGAACCCGTGTTTTCCCCCTGCAAAAATCCACTTTTCCCCTACGAATGTATGTTTTCTCGTACAAAATAAACTTAGTAAATGCAATAGATTGATCACGATTTCTTCACCGGAAATGGACAAAACGGACGAATATGTGCGGAAATTCTTTGAAATACTTCGGGAATTTTCTGAAAATTGTCAAACCCCCCTACAAATCATCAAAACCTCCTACTTTTCCCCTACGGAAGGTCAATTTCCCGGTAGTGTCCTCTACAACCTGCGGTTGGCTAAATTTACTATGGTAGGGGGTTTCCCCTACGAGTGGCAGCCTTGATGCAAATCGAGCGCGTCGTGGCGTGGGGTCCAGGGGTCCTTGTGGAGGTCGGACACAAGGCGAGATGTGAGCCTATACAGACTATAACCAGACTGTAAACCATTACCTTTTCCTTGTAATCAAATAATCAGGGTGGGGTAGAGTGTTAAAGTGAAATCAAATAGGCTCCAACAGGTTCATTAAAGGATGTCATTGGGAAAATCTCTAGTTAATACTGTGTGTTTTGATAACACACTGGCTCACTTCAATGGGATACAGATGGCGTACTGACTTGCCAAAAAGACAATACTTTTCATATTTCTTAATTCCAAAGGAAAAAAAAGTTACTATAAAGACGTCACTATAAATGATATTTGTCATGATATGAAGACATATTAAACCAACTAAATGTGTAAAAGGGTCTTAATTACAATTGAATTTATAGAGAAAAATCATACATATTTTAAAGTTTATACTCCTAAAGTAAACAATCATGCCTGTGGCTTAGTGTAGCAATCAAAGTGTTAAAGGTAAATGACAAGATTGGGGTAGTCCTAAAAACTGTTCTACTGAGTGTCCCAGAAAAAACGATATACTTTTAAAATGGCCCCCAAATGAATATTATTTCAAATTTCTGAACAATGTTTATATATATATGACACCAAAAAGTCTGAAATTATTTTATGCTTGAGTGAGCACTGCCCACTCTTGTAAAGGACCTGAAAAGGAGGTTGTGCCAGAACTGGCTATCCACTGTTACAACAGATTCAAGCTTTCTTTGAATTTTTATGGAGCTAGTTGGGAATTGGGATATGTAAATTAAAGATCTTGATGACTGAAAGCATGAATGACTTACTCATTCGGGTGAAGAAGTAGTAGGGTGGTGGGGGTGCGGGATTGTGTGAGTATTGGAAGT
Source organism: Eucidaris tribuloides (assembly GCA_001188425.1). NCBI lineage: Eukaryota > Metazoa > Echinodermata > Echinoidea > Cidaroida > Cidaridae > Eucidaris > Eucidaris tribuloides. The sequence continues at coordinate 38,260 of JZLH01S0194545.1, read as the reverse complement.
GTTGAGGGTGTGAGGGTGGTGTGGATGTGAGGTGTGGGGCGGTTGGGGTGTGGGGATGGTGGGGGTGTTGGGTGGTGGGGGTGGTCGGTTAAGGTAACCCTAACACACCCGCACCACGCCCTCATTCCACAAGAGGTATGATGGGGGTGTATGGTGGGTGTGTGTTGGGGTTACCTAAACCCACCGCCCTACCACCCCTCCACCACACCACCCTAACTACCCCTCCACCCTACATACACACCACCCCATACCCGCAACTCTCCAACCACCCCCTTCCCCCACCACTCCACTACGCCTTCACCCAATACACACAAAATCAAAGAGAGCTTGAATCTGTTGTTACAGTGGATAGCCGATTCCTGCGCAACCTATTTTTCATGTCCTTTATAAAAGTGGGAGTGGTCACTCAAGCATAAAACAATTTCAGAATTTTGGGTGTCATATAAAAGAAGAGATTTTCAGCTTTTTATATATATAAATATTTTACAAAAATATGAAATAATATTTATTTGGGGGCCATTTTAAAAGTGTATCATTTTTGGGGGGACTCTCGGTAGAGTCAAGTAGACTATGCAAGGAAACAATTGTGAAAATTTTGTAGTCAAATGTTAACTCATTTTCAAAGAACTACCATCAGTATACCATGTGACCAGTATTTTTTGTGTAGCTGTCTATGGGATTAGTTTCTATCAGGACACAAGAGTAATTCAGTACTTTTATGTTCATGCTTTACTCTCTTTAAGGAAACGACTTCAAGATAAATTCTTCCAGCCAGGAAATGCACTCCAGCTGGTGTATCTTTGGTATATCTTTCGACCAGTTTGGTTCTAGAGGCATTTTTTGAAGTCACCCAGTCATGTCACTGCGTTTTAACGTGTTATGTAGGAATGTGGTATCATATCTTTCTGTCTTCTTTATTCTGTCTCACAGAGGAGTGTGATTTTGAGCTAGGATTCTGTACCTGGTCTCAAGGATTTGAGGATGATTTTGATTGGTCGCTTGGCAACAACGGGACCGCAGCCGATGGAACTGGACCAAGTGAAGACCACACGAGTGGAACCAGTGTTGGTAAATCAACAATATTGACTCTTAATTCTTAGATATTCAGATATTAGTTTATGTCATGCACAAATTAAAATAGCATTGGCATAAAAATCATATTCTGGCTGTTTGGTACAAACAAATACATGTAAATAATATATAATATACAATTACAAAATATAGAACTAAATAATACATTGCACAAGCCATGATACATAAAAGTATGTGCACATATCAACTTATATATACTGTGCATAACAGTGAATTATAAATAATCACTTAACCCGTTGGCTACGGGAACCGGATGTGCCCTGTGTTGACTCTATGGGATTTTCAGAATCTCGGAGACAACAGGTTAAATAAAGACAGTCCAGTAGAGATAAAAAGAAAACGAGCTAAGAGGGGGAGAGAGAGGAGAAGAACAAAGGACACTACAGGAAGATGAAGCAAAAAGGATATAAGAGAAATTGGAAAGAGAGAAGAAAAGAGTCCAAAGGAAAATAAGAAGAAAAGGAAAAGAAGAGGGCAGAAAGCAAAAAAAAAACTGACATAAGGAAGAAGAAACTAGAGGAAGATAGGAGGAGGGAAACAGAAGGGGAAGGGAAGAAAAAAAGTATAAACAGAACAAGAAAATGAAGAAAAAGAACATTAACCGAAAGTGAAAAACAGTGTAAAGTGAGGAAGTCACAAATATGCACCACATAATACACACAATGTTTATAGAGCTAACATTCTTTGGCTTTTAAACAATTAAAGATAACATTTTTTGTGTGTATTTCTGAAAAAAAACAAATGTATTGTTTGAATGGTGAAATGATCTGTGCAGCCAATGGTACATGTAATTGAAATGGGGATCATATGTGGCATTGCAACATGGCATACGTTTGTTTGCTCTCCTACCCTGAAAACTACGCGGGGGGTGGTGGGATAAATGGCGCCCCCCCCTCAGGGAATTTCGCGATTCGCTGCCAAACGCAGCGAAATTTAGTGACGCGCCGCTTTCCTGCGCGTTTTATCTTTAAGTCTCGTGTTACATCTGTTGATTCCTTAAAATGTGTTGTACAAGCAATTGTTTTTCAGCCAAAAATCATAAATGTATGGTCTTTTAACTTTTACTGGCTGAAATGGATTAGTTTATGCTGTTTATGATGCAAGTTGCCCACCAAGTTCATCAAAAAATAATAAAAAACAAAGGTTCGAAAACAAGAAATACTAAGAATTCACAATCAATAAAATACAGTAGGGAATTTAATTCTGATTCGGACATTTTTTTGCTAGTAATTGTTAGATATGTTCAAAATGTATTTTACCAAATTAGCTTCTGCTAGTTTTGTAAGCGAAGGATTATAGACAAAAACTATTTCCTAATTTTTGCATATTATTTAGCATAATTAATTACTTAAAAAATNTAAAAAATCAATTTTTTGACAATTTTACTATCCATTCTTGTAGTTTACATCCGGGTCTATGCACGTGCAAATTTTCGCGGCGATCGCGCGAACATAATGTGCCCCCCCCCCCCGGTGATAAGTAGACCAGAAATAGCCCGGTTATTTTAGGGTTAATACACACCACATCATTGATGGTCCTGGTATTTCTTCCCAGGGATGTTTGCCTACATTAACACCCTCCAGCCCCCAGGCCAGCCAGGGGACCTGGCCCAACTCTTTAGTCCAGTCTACCCAGCCACCACCAGCGAGTGCCTGACATTCTGGTATCACATCTATGGCATTGACATCGGCAACGTTACGGTCTACACCTACGACACCGTGTCTGACATGTATGCAGCCATCTGGTCACAGATTGGTAAGGCCCCCTAGCTGCCCCAGTAGAAATAAGACGGTGAAAACAATATAAAAGAAGTATGAAAACATATACAGCAAATAATCAGAAAATATATATTTATACTGTTTGGGGGACAATAGCCTTCCAAATATATTTTTCTGTATTGAAAAAGTAGTCTATTGATATATTTTTGGACTAGGCCTTTGATTTAAAACTACATGTAGTAGTTGTTTGGATGAAGAGTGGAAATGTAAAGGATCATGAGAATTATTAGAGTTTACAGAACATAACTTTGTCTTTAATGAATTGTGCCCATCAGGAATAGTAAGAATAGTGCTGATCTGAAAAAATTGTTTCATATTACTAAGTTGTTATTACATATGAAGAAGTCCACTCTTGATCTCCTACCTCATATAGATACAGAAACCTCTGTAAATGAACTAGGTACATATTTTGAGCAGAAGATTGTGAAAATCTGTAACAATATTGAGTCACATCTGGGGGAAATGCCAGATACAGGTAGAGTATGTAGCCACCCTTCTTGTGTAGAAGTCTAACTTCAGTTGAGACAGTTTTCTAATTTGTGTGAAAATAATGTACAAAAACTGATCATGAGGTTAAATAAGAAGACTTGTTCATTAGATCCAATACCCACAAAGTTAGTTGTGAATAATATTGATGTCTTGTTGCCAGTAATCACTAAAATGATTAATATGTCCCTCACAACAGGACAATTTCACCCAAATTGGAAGTTGGATGTAGTTAGACCATTACTTGAGAAACTCGGTGTAGATCTGCAATGTAGACCTGTCAGTATTCTGTAATTTGTAAAAATTCATTTTATTATCTGTTCAATATCAGGCATATTAAAAAATACTTAGCTCGTGAAAGTACCGAAAAGATCATCCATGCATTGGCTTCAAGTAGGTTGGATTACTGTAACAGTTTATTTTTGGGTTTACCTAGCAATCAACTGAACAAACTACAGAGGGTACAAAACGCATGTGCTAGATTTGTCTGTAACTCTCCTCATTTCTCACATTGTAGTCCATTACTGAAAGAGTTGCATTGGTTACCTGTGAAACAAAGAATCATATTTAAGACTCTGTTAATAATATTCGTAGCAATTTATGGCAAGTCACCAGTATACATACAACAGCTTTTAGAATTAAAATGATCTACTCAAATGTACTACCGCCTCTGAAGTTCTCAAGATATTACACTACTGAAACATCCATCACGAAAGTCAAAAGTTACCCTTGGTGACAGCATTTTTGTATGCTGCCCCCAAACTGTGGAATAAACTTCCATTGTTTGTGAGACAATCACCTTCCATAAATGAGTTTAAGAAGAGGTTAAAAACCCATTTGTTTAATATTGGAATTTAACCTGAATTGTGTTTGTAACATGTACATGTATATACAAAATAATTATATTGTAATGTGCAGTAGAGTGTATTATTATAGTATCTGCGCAATATAAATGTCCTTATTGTTATTATTATTCTACTTGAATGTTTTGATAGGTGCTTGTACAAACTCGGGCAAAAAAATGCATTGTGTTTTTTTTATATACCAAAGTGGATTTAGTGAGTTTACAATCAAACGTTTTACATGACAAATGCATTCTCCAATCTAGGCCACGACGAGAACGAATGGCACTTCGGCCGTGCAACTGTCAGTGCATCACATCCATACCAAGTGATGATAGAGGGCGCCCTTGGCAGTAACACACTCGGTGACATTGCAATAGATGATCTGCAAATCGTGGGTGGAACTTGTTCTCGTGCAGGTAAGTTTATTTCAGTACACAAGTTGTAATCTTTTCCTGGTACCTGGCATGTTACAGCATTTTGTAGCATGTACATAACCTTATAATAAATGTGCTTCCCTTTGAAAATTGTAAATTCATTTAACGCATTCAATAAGTTACCTATTTCTTTATTCCCCCCAAAAATATTCACTTTTAATTTGTAATGTTTTTTTAGTAGCATTAACATTTGGAAATAAGAGGTATGTAAAATAACTGTCTTCTTGGCCAACCAGTACACCATCAGTAACCATTTCAGGTTTACATTTGGTGGGCTGGTGAGTCTTCAGCTGCCTGAGTGTTAAATGACTCACAAAGAAAACAACTTTGTGTAAGATTTAAGAGTTAACCTGTGCACACTTTTGCAAGACTGGAATTTCCATATGTCATTAAACGTACCTTCTTATCTTTCATTTTCCTGTTGGAAGACTTCTGATGCAAACTTTGTTGATTTAAGGTGCTGAAAAATATCATCTCTCCCTTTGGAAAATCTGAAATTTTACATTTGAGTCACATCATGAAAATTGTAATTAGTTTACAATATTGATTGCCATCAAGCCAATTAAAAGAGAAGGGAAAGGAGAGGCATTGTGGACAAGTGGAAGAGACAATGATTTCTTGAATGAGGGATCCTCATCCACAATACGCCTCTCTACCCAGGAGTATAAATGGGTACATGATAGGACAAGAAATGATGTCGTAAACAAATTTGCCTAATCGCCTAAGAAGCATCTGGGCTAGGAATACTCCCCTGGGAGTGGAGGTGGTGCAGGCGTGATACGGCCTAATGGTCAGTGAAGGTAAAGTCATGAGAGAGCAGCTTAAACGTGCTGATCCAACACTATGAACCACCGTCTTCACCTTTTAAACACTAAGTTAAATTCTATTGAAATAGTAGGTTGAATGAAATAAGCCACTTTGTAATCAGCACAGATGACCCCACAATACCATATATCTTTGAAGAGTGGATAACACTTCTTGTAAGCCATTTGAGAGCAACCATTATTAAGCTGACGGTCTATATTAATCGCTTTTGTTACATTGTGTTGATAGAGTACCTTCACCTTCACTTTCCTAAAGATGCATCTCGTGCACACATGATTTATCACATATTGAGCTGTCCAGTTTTTCAAAAGTCTTTTTTCAAAAGGGGGTATTTAGGAATCAGCGTACAGCAGTCTTGTAACGATGAACCCTGCTTTCCTTCTGCCCAGGTTTCTGTGACTTTGAGAATGATCTCTGTGGTTGGAGCAATGAAAGGGAGCAGGACACTCGGGATTGGATGAGGAACAATGGAGCCACGCCCTCACCCTATACTGGACCTAAGGTGGACCACACTAAAGGAACTCCACAAGGTAGTTAAAGGGTAGTGATGTGATTGGGAGAAATAAAAAAAATGCCTCTCCAACCAAACTGGTTGAAAGACATACAAAATGATACACCAGCTAAAGGGTATGTCCTGGCTGGAAGGATTTATCTTAAATTTGTTTACTTAACCCTTTGCCTGTGAGATTCTGTAATTCCTATAGAGTTAATACATGACACATCCAGTCCCCGTACGCTACGGGTTAAATAGAATCAAGCATGAACATACAAGAACTTTATTTCTCTCATGCCCTGAGAGTAATTAATCCCATAAAAAGCTGCACATCAAGTGTGTCTTTCACAAGGCATACTGATGGAAGTTATTTTGAAATGAGTCAACTTTTGATTACAAAATGTTCACAGCAAAATCTGTTCACAGTTTACTTTATTCTAGAATAGTTTTACCCTGAGTTGAGGACTACCCCCAAACATGTCATTAACCCTAAAAGATCCAGGCTATTTCTG
>JZLH01S0194541.1:45090-56051 GCA_001188425.1 Eucidaris tribuloides | reverse complement strand
GGTAACAGACCTTGCACAGATATAACTGCACTGGAAGGAATTGTATTTACTTTCACAGTAACGAAAAAAGACAAGCAGTATTTTCTTTCCTCTTCTCCTTTTTCTTTTTCTTCTTCTTATAGCGATAAGAGAATACACTTGATCAGTACTACACTACATTTGTCACTTTTGTAAAAAGACAAGCAATTTTATTTTCTAACCAGATTTGCTTGGTAAAATGGTGTTTGAATGCAGTCTTGATCAGTACTTCACGACATTGTCACTATGAAAGAAGACTAGCAAATGGCATCTAACTAGATTTATTTGGTTTGATGGTGTTCAGAAGGAAACCCACAATACCAATCAGTTTTCATTCTTGAGAGAGGTTAGAATGATTTTTTTCTCCCTTCTTGTTCTTCATTTACTTGTAATGGTGTTAGTGTGTCACCTAGATAAGTACTACACGACATGTTCACTAAGAAAGAAAGACAACCAATTTCATTCATTTTACCAAATTTGCTTGATAAAATGGTGGTAGAATACAATCTTGATCAGTAATTTACAACATGTTCACCATAAAAGAAAGACAAAGTACAACAAAAATCATCTACACATTTGTTTCCAATATCCATTTTTTAACAAGATGAAGAGGAAAGAAAGAAAAAGAACAGATTGTGAAGAGTAACAACTGCCTGCAAGATGTTTGGTGAATGATGCACCCAAACTATTGGCCAAGTTCCTCATGACTTGGCATAACATATTTTGGGAGATCTGCACCAATGTATCATTGAAAACCTCTATCGTACAATGGGGAAATCATACATAGTGGCACAATGCCAGGAGATACACCAAAACTGAGAAGTTGGCATTATGATCAAACAAGATGTCGGGAAGAAAATATTTTCTTTCCTCTTTTCCTTTTTCTTTTTCTTCTTCTTATGGTGTCAAGAGTATACACTTGATCAGTACTACACTACATTGTCACTTTGAAAGAAGACAGGAGATTTTCTTTTCATACCATATTTGCTTGGTAAGCTGCTGTTAGAATACACTCTTGATCAGTACTTCACGACATTGTCACTATGACAAAAGACTAACAAATGGCATCTAACCAGATTTATTTGGTTTGATGGTGTTCAGAAGGAAACCACAATTACTGATCAGTTTTCATTCTTGAAAGAGGTTAGAATTTCTTCCTCCCTTCTTGTTCTTTGTTTACTTGTTATGGTGTTAGCGTGTAACCTAGATAAGTGCTACACAACATGTTCACCAAGAAAGAAAGACAAACAACTTTAGTCATTTTACCATTTTTGCTTAAGTTAGTAAGATGGTGTTAGAATACAATCTTGATCAGTACTTCACAACATGTTCACCATAAAAGAAAGACAAATGTTTCATTCAATTTATCTGCACCTTTGTTTCCAATTTCCACTTTCTTCACACAGGATGACGAGAAGAATGAACAAAAAACACAGACCGTCGAAAGCAATAACATGCCTGCAAGACCCTGCTGGTGTCTCAAAGTCTGTATCCGGTGATGGGTGAATGATGTTGCCAAATCTTTGGCTGTTTTCTCATGACTTGGCACAGCACATTTTGGGAAGCCTGCACCAACCCATTGAAAAACTCTATTACATCTATACAGTGGTGAAAACATCCATGGCAGCCAAATACCTAGAGGTGGGCCCAAATTGGGATGCTGGTTTGATGGTGATCAAGAAAGATGTCAGGGCCAAACTATTTTCTTTCTACTTTTTCTTTTTCTTCTTCTTATGGTGTCAAGAGTATACGCTTGATCAGTACTACACTACATTCTCACTGTGAAAGAAGACAGGAAATTTTATTTTCTTACCAGATTTGCTTGATTAGCTGGTATTAGAATACACTCTTGATCAGTATTTCACAACATTGTTACTATGAAAGAAGACCAGCAAATGGCATTTAACCAGTTTTATTAAATATAATTGTGTTTAGAAGAAAATCCCTTACAATTGATACCTTTCCAATCCACAGAGGTTTGAATGATTTCTTCATCCCATCTTGTTCTTCTCTTTCTTCTTATGGCTTGTAACCTAGAACTGTGCTACACGACATGTTCACTATGAAAGAAAGACAACCATTTTTTTTTTAATATGCTTGGTAAGATGGTGTAAGAATACATTCTAGATCAGTACTTTACAACATGTTCACCATGAAAGAAAGATGATTGTTACAATTTCTTCTGAAAATTTGTTTCCAATAACAATTTTTTCCCGCACAGGAAGAAGAGGTGAAGGAAAATGAATTGCCTTCAAGACCCAGCCAGTGTCGCTGGGTTATCCACTCCAGACAGTTGGAAAATGCTGCAGGCTGTGATCCCCGTGACTTGGCACAGCATATTTTGGTAGGCCTGCACAAATGCATCGTTCAAAATCTCTGTCTCCTCTACATATAATGGTGAAATTGTCCATGGTGGCACAATGCCTGAAATGGACCAAAATTGGGATGTTGGTATTTCATTGTGATCAAAAAAGATGTCAGGGTGGAAATATTTTCTTTCCTCTCTTAAATGGTGTTAAGAGTATACACTTGATCAGTACTACACAACATTGTTACTATGAAAGAAGACCAGCAAATGGCATTTAACCAGATTTGGTATGGTTGCGTTAAAAAGAAAGTCCACAATTATTGATCTCTTTTCAGTTTTGAGAGAGGGTAGAATAATTTCTTCCTCCCTTATTGTTCTTCTTTTTCTTCTAATGGTGTCAGAGTGTCACCTAGATAAATACTACACAACATGTTCACTATGAAAGAAAGACAAGCAATTTATTTTTTTCATTTCATTTAATTTGCTTGGTGATTGTAACCTTGATTAGTATGGAGTATCTAGATTCAGTATTAATTCCTTTTCCCCTTTTCCTACTTCAATACCATTACCATTTAGATTCTTTATTATTTGGACCTCCCAATAATATCAGCTGTAGGTAATCACCCTGAACAGATCGTATAAACTCTTTGTGTTAAGACCAATGATGCATAGACTAATTTCAGTCACTCCTTTCCTTTACCACTCCCTCTAAAAGTAACCCTGATTGACTGATGACTGGAACCAATAAGAATACTTTTAACTTATCATTCCACTAAAGTTAGATTTCCCCAAAACTTTTCCTGTTTAGGAATTTTCCTCTGAGAAGGGGACTTGGGACTGGACTTTGATTAAACAAGGACTGCAACAACTCTCTCTCCCAACGATTATACTTTGTTATGTTATATTTGAATTCTTGAGTTGAAACTTCGAGATAATAAACAACGAAATACTAATTGAACATATATGTCTATTTGGCTGATTATTGAAGTACACTGTTACCTCTCCAACTAAATATAAATATACCGATCCCTACACAACATGGTGGAGAACCCGGTTTTAATTCAGAGAATTTAGACAGAGGCAGAGGTAACCAATTTTTGCATCAATGATTAAAATTTACAACGACAGAGGACAAGTAAAACAACCATCATATTGAGACTACATCACTGATCAGGAGCGGTGGGCATGACAAGCACCAAGTTCTGTATCATCAATTGGTGGATGGCCATCGTTGGCTTTCAATAAAATAACTGCCTAATGGCCAACTCAACAAAAACTACATGCTGCATACCGACGAGACGACCAGCCATTTGACAACTTCATCATTACCACGAGAGGCGAGTACATAAGGCAAATCAACGATTACCGATACCATTGACAACGACGAGAGCCCATCCGACTTTTCGCTGCAGCCAGACGATCAGGACCCTCACCATCGACTGTGACATCCATCATTGACGACAACGGAAACCCAAACCAGACAACTGCACTGGCGGCGAACATCGCAGACTGGATTTGAAGGAGGATGCTAAATACTTTTTTTCTTTACTGGCATTGACTGTTAATTTGTTTTTCTTTTATTTTTTGAGACTCAAGTACCATATAATTTTATTGTGCTTTCCTGTGGAGGAGTCCAAAACAAGACCGGGTGAGTGAAACCATGTTTTTTTTGTTGTTGTTCCGCTTGCGTGAAGTGTTGAGTGTGTTAGTCAATGAGTATTTCGATGTGTAGAAGTGCATATTATTATTTTTTTTTTACTATACTTTGAGTGCTGGTAATTTATTCACCTCCGATATCTAGTATTTCTATTTTTTTTTGTAAGTTTGGTCAGAACTACATTGATTAAATATGACTACCAACATGCAAACCACCATAACAAGTACCCTCCGCCAGACTGACTTTTTCCCCTCCCGTTTTACACGCAATCGACTTGACCTCAATGGCATTACAGCACATTTTATGACCTTTGTAGACTACCTTGACGGGCAGGACATTGACACCACGGGGACGGGGAACTTGAAGACGATACTGAAACTGTTTAAACGGACACTCCACGGGCAGGCACGACTTTGGATCAAAGGACTGACCTTTACCGACTTTACAGACTTGCGTGACTTATTTGTAAGACGGTTTAGCCCTGCTAAATCAGCTTACACACAAGCGCAAGATTTCACGACTTTGACCATAACTGCGGAGGAGAGCACTGAAACGTTTCTCCAAAGACTGCGACAGGCGGCAGGACGTATTGGGTACGGGGAGACGCAGATATGTCATCTGCTACTTGACGCACTGCCGGACGAGTGCCGCACAACTATTTTGATGTCGGCATCGACAACAGACATAAATACAGTCACTGTGGACGATATTGCTGCCAAAGTGCAGTTACATCTTGATTTGCATAGGACCTCCCAGAACAAACATAAGGACCTGACTTTTTCTGCACAGGCAGAAATCTCTGATCTTTGGGAGGAGTTGAAAGCATTAAAAGTAACCAACATGGGAGACACTACTGACATAAGGGGACGTAGCCGCCGCCGATAACCGTCGACACCACAGCCTCACGTTAGGAGTACTGACCGCAGTACAAGCCGTGGGAGTGACAGATGTCCATACAGTAGATGACGAAATGACCGTGACAAGACACCGGACCGATGTAGAGACAGTAGTACAGACCGACGTAGAGACAGTAGTATGGGTCGACGTGACAGACGTCAACCCTCTCGATCCCACGATTTGGTTTGTCATTACTGCAACATTGCAGGCCATGTTTGGCGGAAATTCGACAGCGCCTATGTGACATACAACAACACTATGATGGACAGCCACCTAGACAACCATACTACAAGCAACATTTCAAATGCTTCCAAATATCTAGATAACACAGCACTATATTTTTTTTGCCAGCCAGCTGCGAATGGGGAAGCAACGTCTGAAGGGAAGGCAGTATAAGGAACAGAATAAACTTATGGCATTTGCCTTAAACTACCAGAGTCCCAGTGTGTACAGATTTTGCAGAAAGATATTTGCTCTAACGGTCCCTCACGAGATGCTTAGAGCAAGTAAGAGTTCAACCTGGCTTTGATCACACCACATTTGACATGTTGGCCAAAAAGCAAAAACAGTGAGTGCAAGGGACAAGATTGGTGTACTCACTATTGATGAGATAAGTCTGAAAGCTGGACTTAAGTATGACCTGCACAAGGACATCATTGAACGTACGGAGGACTTCAGTTCTCTAGGGCGATTCAAAAATATTGCCACTCAAGCCAATCAGTTTTCATTCTTGAAAGAGGTTAGAATGATTTCTTCCTCCCTTCTTGTTCTTCGTTTACTTGTTATGGTGTTAGCGTGTAACCTAGATAAGTGCTACACAACATGTTCACCAAGAAAGAAAGACAAACAACTTTAGTCATTTTACCAAATTTGCTTAAGTTAGTAAGATGGTGTTAGAATACAATCTTGATCAGTACTTCACAACATGTTCACCGTAAAAGAAAGACAAATGTTTCATTCAATTTATCTGCACCTTTGTTTCCTATTTCCACTTTTTTCACACAGGATGAAGAGAAGAATGAAAAAGAAACAGACTGTGGAAAGCAACAATTGCCTGCAAGATCCTGCTTGTGTCTCAAGGTCTGTATCACATGATGGGTGAATGCTGCTGCCAAACCTTTGGCTGTTTCTCATGACATGACACAGCACATTTTGGGAAGCCTGCACCAACGCATTGAAAAACTCTATTACATCTATACAGTGGTGAAAACTTCAATGGCAGCCGAATACCCAGAGGTGGGCCAGAATTGGGATGCTGGTTTGACGGTGATCAAGAAAGATGTCAGGGCCAAACTATTTTCTTTCTACTTTTTCTTTTTCTTCTTCTTATGGTGTCAAGAGTATACACTTGATCAGTATTACACTACATTCTCACTGTGAAAGAAGACATGCAAGTTTATTTTCTACCAGATTTGCTTGATAAGATGCTGTTTGAATACATTCTTGATCAGTATTTCACAACATCGTTTCTAAGAAAGAAGACCAGCAAATGGCATTTAAAATGATTGTGTTCAAAAGAAAAGTCATTATAGCTGACCCATTTCCAATCCAGAGAGGTTTGAATGATTCATTTATTTCCCTTCTTGTTCTTCTTTTTCTTTTAATGGTACTAGAGTGTCACCTAGATAAATACTACACGACATGTTCACTATGAAAGAAAGATGACCAATTTTATTCATTTTATCAAATTTGATTGGTAAGATGATGTTAGAACACATTCTTGATCAGTACTTTACTACATGTTCGCCATGAAGGAAAGATGACTGTTACAAACAACTTCTTTGACAAATTTGTCTCCTCTACGTACAATTGTGAAATCGTCCAAAGCCTGGAAATGGACCAAACTTGGGATGTATGATGATCAAGAAATCTGCCAGGCTGGAAACATTTTCTTTCCTCCTTTTCTTTTCTTCTTATGGTGTCAAGAGTATACAATTGGTCAGTACTGCACTACATTCTCATTGTGAAAGAAGACAAGCAATTTATTTTGTTACCAGATTTGCTTGATTAGCTGGTATTAGAATACACCCTTGATCAGTATTTCACATTGTCACTATGAAAGAATTTAACAGGCGATTTTATTTTCTTACCGCATTAGCTTGGTAAGCTGCTGTAAGAATACACTCTTGATCAGTATTTCACAACATTGTGTCTATAAAAGGAGACCAGCACATGGCATTTAACCTGATTTGGTATGATTGTGTTAAAAAGAAGTCCACAATTATTTATCTTTTTTTAGTACTGAGAGAGGTTAGAATGATATCTTCCTCCCTTTTTCTCCTTTTCCTTCTAATGGTGTTAGTGTGTCACCTAGATAAATACTACACAACATGTTCACTATGAAAGAAAGACGACCAATTTATTATTTTCATTTTATCAAATTTGCTTCGTGAGTGTAACCTTGATAAGTACTACCCGACATGTTCACCAAGAAAGGAAGATGAGCAATTTTAGTCATTTTATCAAATTTGCTTGGAAAGATGGTGGTAGAATACAATCTTGATCAGTATTTTACATGTTCACTATGAAAGAAAAATGAATGTTACAAACAATTTTTATCTGTGCATAGCTTGATTCTCGAGATGACACAAGGGTTGGCATTCTCCAAGGAAACTAGGGCTGTATTGCATTTTTAGTGACTTGCAATCCTCGTTTTCACTTTATACCGTAAATTCACCATAAAAAATAGGAAAAGAAATTACACCATAAGTCACAATTGGGCAAGAAAAACAAAAGATAATGCTTTATACACATTGAATATGAATGAGAAAAAAATAAATGCAATCATAATTTATCAACAACAGAAATAAATAGTACTTGAAATAACAATGCCCTACATCTCCCCCCACCCCCATCAATATTAAACATCATAAATCTCACCAAAAAAATGCACAAAGACCCTTTTTCCTATCATCGTTGTTCTCTTTTTTTTTCAGACGCAGTTCCAGATCCAAGCAAGACAAAGGGCCAAAAAAAGTTACAGATCGAGTTAAGATTCAACACCTCAAAGCCAAAATAAAGATATTACAAAGGGATAACTCAAGAAATCTTCAAAAGTCAAAATCAATCAAGGATAAATTTCAAATGCTTCCAAATATCTAGATAACACAGCACTGAAATTTTTGCCAGCCAGCTGCGAATGGGGAAACGACTTCTGGAGGAAAGGCATATGGCATTTGCCTTACACTACCAGAGTCCCAGTGTGTACAGATTTTGCAGAAAGATCGTAGCTCTACGGGTCCCTCAGGAGGTGGTTAGAGCAAGTAAGAGTTCAACCTGGCTTTAATCAAACAACATTTGACATGTTGGCCCAAAAAGCAAAAACAATGAGTGCAAGGGACAGGATCGATGTTCTCACTAATGATAAGATGAGTCTGAAAGCTGGACTTTAGTATGACCTGCACAAGGACATCATTGAAGGTACGGAGGACTTTGGTTCGCCAGGGCGATCCAAAAATATTGCCTCTCAAGCCCTTGTTTTAATGGTGATAGGGATAGCCAGTAAATGGAAGCAACCAGTAGGCTATTTATTATCTATTTTAGCTACACCTGGCAGTATACAGAAGGTGCTCTTACTTGAATGTTTAAAAAAAATTAGAAGAGGCAGGTTTACAGTAAGTTTGGTTTTGCGATCAAGGATCAAATATTCAAAAGATGTTCTCCGCGTTGGGTGTAAACTGAAACAAGTCATATTTTGAGTGGAAATGGCAAAATTCAGAAAATATATTGATTATCCTGAAATCTAATCAAAAACATTGTATAACCACAAGTAGTTATCACTTCATCATTGCTTTGCAGATTTAAACTGTCTTGTTTGCAGTCCCATCTATTCAGTTTGTTGTGTGCTACCATCGAAATCCCAGTATGCCTTACAAGAAGAAGAAAAATAGGCCAGGAAAATTTCTACCTCGACCACAAGGCCAGCAACCATCCAAGAGGCAGCCTTTTATTGCTCATTTGGGCATTGAACAAGCAGTCAGAGAAGCCACGGGCATGACAGCTGATGGAGGCAGCATAAACATGCGGTTTGAACAGTCTAGTGAGAGCATGGCTGGAGACAGTCAAATCTCCCTCATCATTTCCAAGGACGTGGATGCAGCCATTAAAGCTGCATTGCCACAAATCATACATGCGGTAAAGGAGGCCTGTTTTGCCACCATCAAAGAAAATCTGAACCCTCATCTCATGTGAATTCAATTCCAGCAGGATGAGATGCAGCAGGGGATGAGAAGGGATAATCTCCATCTGACTGGTTTACCAGAATCCGTGGAGGAAGAGAATGAGAAAGAATTAATCAACAGCATTAAAGTGGTCGCTGTAGCGATACGCGTGTAACTAGGTAGAACTTACGAATATGACATGACTTTTGTGTACTTCCGATAGTGATTTCCTGTTGATCCCTCACATTTCGCGTTTCGTTTTCATAGTTCGTTTGTACGTAACACGTGTACCATGTATCACTGTGTGATGAATCTTCAATTCGAGTGTCCCTGAGGATGAATTTTTTTTTTTTCTAAACTTCATTTTCATTTTCATATTCTACTGAGTAAACGTTAACGACCTGTTAGAACTAAAATGCCAGACAGGGGCAATACAGGGAGTGATTCAGAGGTTCGTTGTGCCTTCAAAGTGTGGGGAACCTAAAAAAATCAACAGCAACTCCATAGGATGGTACACAATAAGGTGATACACATATATTTGAAGAAATCGCTAAACAGCTCAAGGACATGGGGTTCGAGGCCAGACCGGGAGAGAAGGTGCGAGACAAAATCCACAGACTGAAACAAGAATGTAGAAAAATCAAAGACATGATCTCCCGGTCCAATCAAGGGATGGTAAACACACCCCATTGGTTTGATAGAATGGACGCCATACTGGCGTGTCGACCAACCACCAGACCTGCAATGATTGTTGACAGCTGGGATGCAGTCAACAGTGCCGATGCCCTGCATGGGTATGGGACACCCAAGTGTGAGCATGGGTCAGATAACACTCAGTACCACGTGCCAGTGGTGAAGGTCAGGCTCAGCCCTGAGCCAGAGATGGGTATGCCAAAGATATTCAGCTTTTTTGAGCGCAATAGAATGTACAGGAATGCAACAGCTTATTTCATCACCAACCAGGATGACAAATTTGACTTCGTCTCTCATTGATCATGTATATCTGCCATTCATTCAGGTGTTACTGAAACTGATGTTTCAGATTATTTTCCAATCAAAATATTTTGGGAAAGAGTTCTTTTGTGAGGAAAGTTACTTGATCTTATAGAAAGTACAATATATGTTTATTTCAAGAAGATCTGCCAAAACTTAATTGGGCATGTTTACACAGATATGAAAATGTGAATTTAGCTTATGTTTTTGTGACAAGATTGTAAAAGTGTGTGATAAATATGCACCTAATGTGCCCATTAGTAATTCAAAGAAGATATCTACACCCAAAAAGCCTTGGATAAGTTGGAAAGTACATGTACAAACACGCCAAAATTCAGAGATGATTTCCTCTCCAACTAGCTGTAGCAAAGATTATGCACTGATGCCAAAGAGACTCCATGAAAAGAGCAGTCAGAGAATTCCCTAGTCATTGTGTCTGCCCATATCCTTCTAGTCTAGGCGATTGGTGCGAAAATTGTTCAGATGATGATAAAAGCATGAAAATTGGCACACATGTACTTCACATCATTCTAAACATTTTCAGAGGTGGAGCCAACGCAAACTATGCACAGCTTAGCAACGGTTGCTAAGTAACGTATTTTCCATAGCAACCAACATGCAAGATACCTGCAGACCAATTTTACCGAACAATTTTAATGTATTTCAATATCTGCAGCTTGACTCTTCATACCAACACCACTCTGGAGCAATCGTAATTTACATATCATAGAAACAGTTGCTAGGCAACATATTTTTCTTGGCAACCATGCAAATTTGTTGTTTGTAGACCAATTTTATTCAACATTGTAACGTATTTTATTACATATTTCGTTACTATCGTAAAGGGATTTATACACGCCAGGAATGTAGCTCAGTTTGTAAAATAATGTCGGAGAAACTGAGATTTGAGAGCCACAACATATTACAC
>JZLH01S0194541.1:34051-44835 GCA_001188425.1 Eucidaris tribuloides | reverse complement strand
GATTGTTAGGTTGAAACATTTTAATAAACAATTAAGATATACTTTTTGGTATATCCGTTGCCTAGCAATAAACAAATACCTTTTTTCTGTTGACACTTACAGTGGTGGCTTCGAATCATGTTTTAGATAGTTTTGATGCTAAAACATATAGTATCATCCTTTCGAAATGGATAAGATATGCTTAAATTGCTCGTTGCTATGGTCAATAAGTTTCTTAGCAACCGTTGCTAGGAAACATGCCGTATCCGTTGGCTCCACCTTTGAAAATAATCAGTATAGGTCCAAATATAGTTGTGCCAAATTTCATGCTTTTATCATAGACTGAACAATTTTAGCCATATTTTGCACCGATCGCCTAGACTATTCCAGACGCAACTGAAGAAATTCTTGTTAATACTATTACTTGTATGTCCTGTTTTCACAGTGAGAACGTAGTGTATTACTGATCAAGTGTACATGTTTAACACCATAAGAAGAAAAAGAGGAAAGAAAATTAGTAATTGTGGATTTCCCTTTTAACACAATCATACCAAATCTGGTTAAATGCCATTTGCTAGTCTTCTTTCATAGTAACAATGTCATGAAATACTGATCAAGAATTACTTCAGTTGGTACAATTGCGTCTGGACGGACATGGGCAGACAACAGCAGATATTTTGGGCAGTTCCAGGTGTACCAAGACAAAGGTAAAGTAGGTGGTGATGAGGATCAGAGCTTACCAGAAGGCTATGGTTTGCGTGAAAAAGTAGTCCACACGCTCACTCATCCACTTGTTGGCAGGCACTATGAGGTCTAATTCACCTCAATTCGCCTCCTGGAAAATTTACAGATAAATGGAGTACTTCTGTGTGGCACCATCTCGTAAAATATTATATTAGGGATAGATCCCCAAGTGCATAAGACAACATATGTGTACATTCAAGACTTGTGTAGAAGGTTGCACAAAGCCTTTTCAAATGGGTGCCAATAATATGGCCAAACATAATGCAAATAAGAGACAAGAATTTTGGTAAGAAATGTTCACCTTTGCAGTAAATATAAAATAGTAATCATACTATTACTATTACTATTACTACACTACATTGTCTCACTGCCAAAAAGAATTTCTCAGAAGAAATAATGTTTCCAATTCCAATGTTCTTCTTCTCTGTAATTCCATTAAGATATTTTCTTTTAAAGATAAAATGTATTAGGTTGTTTTTACTTCTTCAAATGGCACCATACAACATGTGATGTACCGTTTTCAAAATCCAACAAAAAGCTAGTGTAACAAACCTACCCTTAGATATCAAAGAATAAATTTAACTTACCTTTATTTTGTATAATAATTCCTAGATCGATAATTCCGTGCCTAGCTCCATACAAATTCGATAACGTACGCGTAGTTGCAAATGTAAACAATGTAGTGGGTAATCCTCGTCCCGTAATTACACGCATTTTTACGCGAAGCGTTATAACACGTAAACTTCCATAGGCGAGCTTCGCGCTGAAAAGGGATCATGACAGCGTAACTTTCAACCAATCAGGACACGCCGGGTTTTGGCGCTATATGATAATTAGGAGTTGCATGCACAGAAGTGCGCATTGATGGATACTTCGCGCACTACAACGTCGGCAAGTTTATGTTATATAGAGGTGATTTTCGCGTAAATCGATTGCCCTGGTTTCACCGGCCTTCAACGGGACAGCCGACTGACAGCCGCAGCCTGGTATCCACAGCCCAGACAGAGGGACGAGAAGTACGGGCGACTACAGGACGAGTACTGCTGGTTACAAAACAGAGGAACGATGCTGACAGCTGAGTGCTGAAGTGTCTACAATGCTGAGGGACAAGGAGTGTTGGAGTACCAAGATTACCCAGTCCTGAAGTTACTACAGCAGAGGTAGGTACCGGTGCCACTAGACTCCATACAGACGTTGGGGAACTTCCATTGATAAACTAAGAAATTTCCTTCCTTCCCTTTGAATAAAATAAAGTTTTACAATTCGCCTATATACAAGAAACTCTCTCTCTTAATTGTTCTAAGTCCCATAGCTGTTCATACAAGAAACCCCTCATAAATTATTCCTAGTCCCCATAGCAAGTTTATATTGTACTATTATCCATAAATTATTCTAAGTCCCATAGTTGTTTTATATACTATAAGAGTAAATTGTGTATAATTATTCTAAGTCCCCATAGTTTGCTTATATAACATTATCATCCATAAATTATTCTAGTCCCAAAGTTCATTAATATTACATTATCATCCAAATTATTGCTAAGTCCCATTATCTGGTATATAACAATATAAGGCATTGCCTAACAGCCTAAGGTTATGAAGCCATAGGAGTTATATTATACGAAGTTCTCCCAGCAAAATTACACGTTCTATACACTAATATATCATTATACAGGGCGAACAAAGAAATATTATAAGTATAAATTTTGGTGTACTTGGAATTGTAACAGTGGCTATAGGACCCTTGTAATTTGTATAAGATAAATAAATTGTTGAACTGGCCATTTGCCGGGTATTTCTGTGCTGAAAATTGTTATTCATTCAATGGTGGTCTCAGTCGTTATATTGGGATTAGTTTAAATAATTATTACCGAAAAATATTAAGTAAGGGCCAAGGCAGGTATAGGTCTGATCCAGTCCACCGCCATATATTTTGGCACAACGGGCCACAACGCCTGATCCCCACCAAGAGGAAGCACCTGAGGAAGAACTGTCATTCCAGGTATTACCGCTCGGCCCAAGGGATGGCTTCACCACCAACTCCAACCCCAGGGACACCAAACTTCGTGGGAGTCGACCGCTACACTAGTTTCAACTGGTTTTAGTTCTGGGATTGGTATAAAGTCATCTGAAATTTGCCTGCATTGACCTTTTTTGTACCTTAAAAAGCCTGAAATATAACAAAATAAATTACCACAGTTTGAATTCAGGTGCTTACAAAAAAATTTGTATCACATTTGTATTTCAGTGGTGTCGGTTTAACAGCTTTCGATCAAGTAGTGATCCGTAGATCGTGGTGTTGCCGAGTTTAAGATGTAAAAATATTGATGCCAATGGCCAGCTATCTAAAAATATATTATCTGTATCTGTGCATTACAAATGTACATAATATTTCTATAATTTCAGTTACTTTATTTATTATGACTATATCTCAGATATCTATGTTATTTAATGAGGACTTTCCTTACAATATCTCATAATGGTATATTTGAAGTTGAAGTCAATGGTTTATAACACCTAACCACTCTTTCACTGTCAAAGGTGGGTCAGATAAAAGTACACTTTGTAAACAGCTTGATCAAAGAGCATACAGGAAGCTACCTTTTTCAATCTGCTATAGTCTATATATAGTCACAGAAGCTCTCAATTTTAATATCACATGAGATCATGCTCTAAACAAAAATGGGGTGTTATTCAGACTATATCACAGATATCTACGCTTTTCAATGAGAACTTTTCTTACAATATCTCATAATGGTATATTTGAAGTTGAAGTCAATGGTCTACATCCTACCCACTCTGTGAAAGCCAGGAGGATCAGACAAAAGTACATTTTGTAAATAGCTAGATTATGGAGCACAAAACAAAATGGAAAATCAAAACCTTTATCTTACAAACATATCATGATAGAATATTTGAACTTGAAATCAATGGTTTATAACCTAACCACTCTTTCAATGCCAAAGGTGGGTCAGATAAAAGTACACTTTGTTAACAGCTTGATCAAAGGGCATGAAAGAAATTGGAATGTCACAATCTTACTCTCATAATGGTATATTTGAAGTTAACCCGTTGGAGATGATTTAATTTCACTATAACACGCATTTTCCATAGACACCAACACGAGTTAACTCGTATTTAGTCTCCAACGGGTTAAAGTCAATGGCTTACAGCCTACCCACTTTCTGAATACGAAAGGAGGGTCAGAAAAAAGTACACTTCGTAGACTGCTTTATCAAAGAGCATGAAAGAAATTGTTGAAATATCACCACCTTAATTACCAAAACCACCTTAAGAATATCTTACAACAGTATATTTGAGCTTGAAGTCAAAGGTCAACACCCTACTTACCCTAAAGGAGGGTTAGATAAATGTATGGTTGTTATCAGCTCATTCATACAGCAAGATGGAAAACTGAACATTGTTTAAAAGCTATTGGTAAGACAGGCAATGGAAGGTAAAGGTAAAGGGATAACACAGCACCTGGACAAAGAAGGAACATTGTCTATACTACAGAGGAGAATTCTTGTGAAAGTTGTAGTGGCTCACCTGTTTAAAGAGTGCAGGACTTTGTCAGGTATCATTTCACACTTTCAGCCCAGGACATGCCTGGCTCAACCCAACCCAAAATATCTTGCAAACTATAAGCATCGAGTTGAAGACACTATTTGAACATTGTAAAAGCACCATTTAAAATATTGTCAAACTTTGACATTTGACCTTGACATGATATTGTTTAAATGGACAAATAAACACCCTAGAACATAATAATTTACACAGTAATGGTGTCAATAGCATTAAAATATAAAGATGAATATAAGCACATGACTTAATTAAAGACCAAAGTTTTCCACGTTGTGGATTTTCCGCGAAAAATCACAGAATTTGAAGTATAACACGGAAAACAGCAGTTTGAACAAAAATGAAAAAAAAAATGCCTAAAATTGCCCCCAAAGTAAAATTAATTATTTATTGAATAAAACAAAACTTGTTTACTCAAAAGATGCCTAATACAGCCCAAGAAAGCATGTTTTACCTAAAAATATGTCCCCAAACTGGAATCAAAACCACCATGAGCCTAGCAAGCTTGATGTCATTTGTGAGTTTTTCCAAACAAAAATTCAAGTTGTGAAATTGCAAAATTACAATGTGGAGAAAAACAGAATTTGACATTCGTAAAACAGAGAATAACTGAATTTGACATTTGTTAAACACAAAACTTCAGTCGTTAGACTTAATCTCTGGTGGAGAAAAGGTCTTTGACACAGCAATCTATGGGGGAAACAGGAATGGTCGCTCATTGAATTCCACTTTTTAAAGGCACTTAATGACAGTTTTAAGGTACAATTTTTTTTCAGGGATTCATTTTTGGACCTTATCAGAGAGACTAGTAGCACAAAGGATGCATGTAGCTCAGATTTTTTCAACTGGAAACGTGGTTTAATTTTGCTTTCAAACAGGCATCTTTTAAACACTTGTACAAAGTACCATAGTTTCACTTTCTACCGTCACTTGATGAATGCATTAAGGCGGAGTGTCACGTTCGGTGTTCCAGCTTCTGTTGCTTGGGTTGGCTTGGCACACCATTCTGGACTTTGGTCATCTCAAGGATTGCTGACACCAGTTTCTCGTATTCGGGGATGTCGTTGTAAATGTGGGCGGAGATCCTGATGTACAACTGACCTTGTAATGCCTTCACTGGAACCTAATTATAGAACAAGAGGACAATTTAAATGTGTCAAACTTTTGTGAACATGCCCATTGGAGTAACTTCTAGAGTGCATGGTCAACTTTTGGCAGCTTACTTTTTACACATGCATATTGGAGAAACGTATTGTATATAGAATTTGTAGATAAAAGTATACCCTTTCTAACAATGTAATTTTTATCTTAATGTCGTTACTATATCAAAAGTTAGAATGATTTTGTTTTACTATTTTGAAGCAACAGATATCATTTGTACAAAACTTTCAAATGTAAACCTACCAATTTTATGAACAATTTATTGAGGGCTGTCCCTCTGCTATACAAAAACAAAACAACACATTGTATTATGGTCATACTTTTTTTATTTTGGCACTTATTTAAAGGCAGTGGATCTCATTTGCAAACATCCCCGCAGACCAGGAAAAGATGATTCATGCCTTTGGGCTATTGATGAAGGGCATGTCTGTGAAATGTGGGGGTCAGTGATTGCCTAGAATTTAAGAAATGCCAAAAGAAAAACAATAGCCGTTTAGTGTACGTTCTATGGTACGAATTTTTTTCTCGCGAGAAAAAATTCAAATCAGAGTCTAATGGTCACTATAATTCCACTAAAACTGAGTTTCTAGCTCCTATATTTTGCTAAATGTTCCCAGATGGCATTTTCTTCTCAATGCCATTGTATTTACACAATGTTAATTTCTAGGCATGCAAAAGAGATCCACTACCTTTAAAGGGTACAATTTGTAGTGCAAATTTACAACAGGGACACAGTTAACAAATAGAGTGTTGAAAATAACCCTCGGTATTTGTTTTTATAATCAAGAATGGATGTTAGTTCTAATCAAAAAAATGTTCATGTAAAAAGACTTATTGATTAACCCTGGGCTTTTTGACAACATCTTTCTACAGTGGGGGGGGGGGGTGGGGATTCAGTATCCAAAGTTCTAAGTTTTATCAGGGTTATTTGACATGACCATTAACATTTTTAAGAAAAGGGACATTTTGAAACAAAAAAGTAGAAACAACAATTTACTACTTAACAAAACTTGTTTAACAAAGTAATCACTTTTTAGGAAAATTATGTCAATTATTAGTATTTTTTGACCCGTTGAAGATGGTATGATTTTGCTAAAACACACATTCAGCATCTTCAATGGGTTAATCCGAAATATCTGGGATTAAACTTGACCACTTACATGACTCCATCAAACCAATGCAATTATCAGAGTAACTCACCTCAATGTTATACTTGTGGTATAACTCATTCTGGATAACTTCCCCAACAGAATAGTCCACTGTTTTATCATCGCTGAATTCCTGAGGTAGTCTCACTAGAGCCATTGAACCTACATGTATGAGAAAATAATGGAGTTAGAATGCAGTTTACACAAACAACACTTTCACAATGTTTTGGAGTCATTTCAGAAAGAAAATGTGTTCAAATATAAATAATATAGAAATTTGCTAATTTACAAAGCCAAAACAGGTCATCCATTCATATTGGCTGTAACAGCATATCTCACACATACTCTAATCTGCATATTATTATCTTTCATCATGTGCTTTCAAGCTCTAATATCTATTGCTCAAAGTCTTCAAAAAGTTGACTAAAAATATGGTTTACTCGGCAAATACAGAGGTGTCCAAAGGTGAAAAATGGATCAACCAGGTTATCTTGTGTACATATCAAACAAACTCTATCATCATAACTAGGGTCCAACAGCCACTTCGAATGTGAAACCACATTAGTCAGATGTCTATTTCAAATATGAAATCCTGGGCTAACAAAATGAAGGTCACATTGAACCATTTAAAGTGTAAAATGATGACCACCTTGAGGGAAAGAACCCCATCAAAAGTAAATGTGTACTTTGGTACTAGCATACCTGCCAACCTCCCGACATGAAAAATCTTACTGATACAGATCAAACAATCTTATTCTTAATGCAAATTGAACTAAAATCTTACTATGTCAAAATCACATAGTAAGCATACTGCACATTCTTCAAACAATTCTATTTTTGTATCAGAAAATCGTATTCTGTGGATTTGCATGATGAAAAATCTTATTAAATCTGATAAAATCTTACTAGTTGGCAGGTATGAAATAGTCCTCTTGACATAAGAGATGACAATACCAATGTGTGTGCTAAAGCTCATGAGCATTGGTCAAACACCAAGGAGGTAATTCAATCTGCAATATTTATACCTGATTTATTGTCATAATATGCCATTACAATGGAAAAGCAGTTTCTGACACATCCAAAAGAATGTGCCTTGCACATCTTCCCTCTAAGACCAATGTGTGTACCAAATCTCATGAGCATTAGTCAAAAACCGTGGAAGTAGTTCAATCTGCAAGATTTTTAATTGATTTATTGCCATAATATGCCGTTACCATGGCTCTGCAGTTTCCAACACATTCGAAAATGTGTCTTACACATCGTCCCCCATGACCAATGTACGTACCAATCTCATAAGCAATGGTCAAGAGCTAAGGAAGTAATTCGATCTGCACAATTTTTACCCAATTTATTGCCATAATATGCCGTTACGATTGCAACGCAGTATCCAACACATTCGAAAAATGTGTCTTGCACATCTTCACCCCAAGACCAATGTTTGCGCCAAATCTCCTGAGCATTGGTCAAAAACTGAGGAAGTACTTTAATTTGCAAGATTTTTACCCAATTTATTGCAATAATATGCCATAACTATGGCAATGGAATTTGCAACACACTTGAAAAATGTGTCTCGCACATCTACACCTCAAGAGCAATTTACATACCAAATCTCATGACCATTAGTCAAAAACTGAGGAAGTAGTTCGATCTGCAAGATCTTCACCTCATTTACTGCAATAATATACTGTTACCATAGCAACACAGTTTCCGACACATTCGTAAAATGTGTCTCGCACATTTTAACTCAAGACCAATGCGTGTGTAAAATCTTGTGAACATTGGTCAAAAACTGAGGAAATAGTATGATCCGCAACATTTGCAATGGACCGCCCAACCGTATGCTGATACATTTCCTTCAAACTTTGTTTGGAGGGGTAGAAAAACTTACTACAGGAAAGGCAAACAAAAAAACATAGAAAGACAACTTAGGACTTACCGCACATATCAAGTGGAGCTAATAATCCGGTTTTCCACGCTTTAACAAGTAGATCAGCTGTGAAAGACAACATTAATTCTATTCATGTTATTTGCAATGACTTGTTAGTTCACACAACATGTTCACTGGCTAGTCCGGGTGTCTTGGTTCCTGGACCACAGGGAGGGTTTCTTCCCCGTAGTCTCAGTATGACATCAGTAGTTTGAAGTTCAAAATTATGTGATCACTAACTTAAAAGTGTGATCTCAATCAATACAAAGAAAAATTCAAGATATCCATCGCCACTCATTGACTGCAGAAAAATAACAGGAATACAGAAATGATATTTTGTGCAAATCTGGAAAAACTTCTGTTCAGTTTGGTTTCAATCAGTTTTTGTCACAGTGGGTTCTTAAGTTGGCAACTCCACAAACTTCTGTGATAACAGTGTCACCGGTGAACCAACTAACCATACATTTTTTTCTTTGAAATTCTTGTCTCAGATGTTACCATGGCCAAGTATTTGTCTTACTTTTGATCATTCAGAATGCTACCTATAATATAACATACAACTATGAAAAGCCTTATTTAAAAACATGTTTTTGGAGGGAGATCTTTAAGAAAGTTCTTCCTCTACATATGTTCATGATTTGCATACCCCAAAATGAGCTTATTGACCAAATAAGCTAAAATCATTTATACTGTAAAGATTCACAAACAACATTATATCTCACAAAGGCCTTGAAGCTAAAAAGTCAGGTTTTGTAAAAATAAACCCTGTTAAAATTCAAATACTATGCATCATGTAACGTAGCGACTCTTCGCTCATGGAATTTAAATTTTGTACAACTATTAAAGCTAGTCTGACTGCCAGACCTGATTTGTGTATCATCTAGTAAAAACTGAATACCTGCTGATCAAATTTTACACGGTCAAAAACTCACACCAGTCCAGCTGGACAATTGTCAAGCAATCTATGCTACGGTTGGACTCGACCAAATTCAAAATTAGGGGAGGGGAGGGGGGGTGAGAGCTACATTTATTATCTGAAACCTAGACTAAGGTTACAAAATACAATTTGAGCAATGGCCCACTTTCAAATAATTAAAACTATAGAACGTACATGTATGGAACCCAAATTTTGAACTATGCATTTTTTATGTTATGTACCTTTCTTTACCACGCTAAAATCTACGCAAAGACGGTTGGGTGTGCAAATCCAAAACACAGACTTTAAAGCTTGAAAATGATGCTCCCTCTTACCTGCTTGTGATAGGAGTTTGTGCATCTGTTGCCGGATTCTCTCCACACCAACTGCTTGCCAGAAATCTAGAACTGTATGAAGAGCTAGGAAGGGACTGTAGTCCCTTAAACCTGGAAAGAAAAGTTTAAAAATGAAAATAGTACGAAATATTTGAGATGCTATTCACAATAAGAACCATGTTACTTTACAGGAAGGCCTTTAAAGGCCCACTGTCATGACAGAATGAAAAAAAAATGTCATCTTTTGACTCTAATTTTAAAATTGGGGCACTAATACTACCCATAATGCAACAGAAAATCCTGGTGGTGTGGTAAAATAGAGCATTTGTTTTCCTCCTGCTATCTATGGACTATGGCACTGCAACAGTTCATATTTATGAGTATGTGCCGGTATCTATAAAGACTAGTTCTCATCTTCTCGGTGGTTGAGTTGACCCCGTGACAGTGGCCCTTTAACATACATGAACACAATTTTTCAACAACAAACATGATTCATGGATCACTGAATAAGTATGTTTCTAAGATGTTTTTCAAGGATGTGATTGTGTGCAACCGCAATGAAGCAATACCTTTTATTGTATCACTCCTTAGATTTTGTTTGTTTTATTTCATCCGCCATTGTAAAGAAACATTTTATGTACCAATTATTATTATTAAGAATGTTCAGTGCGAGAAAAAAAGACAGTGCCCCGACTGGGATTTGATCACTCTACCAGCTGAGGTATAACGGCTCCTGTCAACACAGAGTGTCAATCTTACACCGACGGGAGCCCAGAGAGCTCAGTTGGTAGAAAATTGGCCTTGCTAGCCAAAAATCCTGGCTTCACATCTCATAGTTATCTTGTATCAGAACAATAGATTGGATGTAACCTGATCTTGAGAGTGTTAAAGGCAGTAGATCTCTTTTGCATGCCTAACTAGAGCAATTCGGCAGCGCGCAGCCGATGGGGTATGCCTCCGCACCCCCGTCCAATTCCAAACTTTGAATGTACA